>JADRCH010000019.1:12678305-12691834 GCA_019843965.1 Rhynchomys soricoides | reverse complement strand
TGACGACCTAACTGCATATGTAACCTGCCTCACATGACGACCTAACTACATATGTAACCTGCCTCACATGACGACCTAACTGCATATGTAACCTGCCTCACATGACGACCTAACTGCATATGTAACCTGCCTCACATGACGACCTAATTGCATATGTAACCTGCCTCACATGACGACCTAACTGCATATGTAACCTGCCTCACATGACAACCTAACTACATATGTAACCTGCCTCACATGACGACCTCACACTTTTTGCTACCACAACTCTCTCTCTATGACAGGCTTCAAACCATGAGCCAAATTAAACTCTTCCCATCTTCAGTTGCTTTTGTCAAATGTCATGTCACTGCAATGAGAAAAACAGTGACACATAGAAAAAAATATTCATGGGTATATGGTCTTTGTTTCATGTCTATTGACTATCAGACATCCACTTGGTTTTGGAAGTGCAAAAAAAGGCTATAGGCAGACATCACACACTGTTAGTCAATCAGTTCCCAGACCCTAGTCAATACAGAAGCAGGCTGAGGTCTTTTATTTGACTCCTTTAGAAGTTATAGTTTTTGGTGTTTACTTTCTTATAAAGAAGCAAAATATATTCTAGACAAAAAATATTAGGAACCATAAACAAACCGAAAGAAAAGAAAAAACCCTTAAGGATTTAAAACTCTCCTATAAGAACTCTGTCCGTTAGGCTAACACATTTCCTAATATTCTTTCATTTAGCTCTTTATGCTGAGGAGTCTGAAAAAGGCCAATACTGTTATCAGTTAGACAGTCAAGATGCATTTCTAGCCAATTAATAAAGGAAAAAACTTCTGAAAAAATTCAAGGCTCTACAACGTCCCTTTCTTGACAAGAACCACAGCAGCTGTCTTGAGACCAAGAAGCACTGTCCATGAGGACAGAAGCCACTATAGCAAAATCATAAGGTGGGACAAAGCGAAGTACTGCACAGCTAGGTCCATGTCAGCACTCCTTACTTCCATGTGGAGGGAGCGATACCAGCTTACATTGAACAGAGCTAACTGTTTTTTCTGTCAGGTTAAGCATTGTTAGTTGATAGCTCCAATTGACCTGTGATACCGGTGGATCGTGTTCCAGGGGCTTTGGCTCTTGACCCAAGTCAAATACATGTCTTTGTTTACACAAGGTCTTCTCAAATTCAGTAATGGTTCTTCCCTTTTAATAATCAAGATAACTGATATTCCTGTGGTAACTTCAATTTTCATCATCTCGCTATTCTCCATCTTGAAAGGAGAGAAACAGAAGTACTAAGAGGTCAGGCATTGCTCAGGAAGGCGTTAGGGTTGCAGTTCAAACGTTGTGCTCATAAAGACTTCTCTCATTTACTCACTATGATACTGGGACTTCTCCCACAAGGGATAAACATCTACATAAACCTATAGGTCGGGGAATGCAGGAACAGCTCTCCATTCTCAAAGCCAGCTGTGCTATTCAACAAACACATTTCTTCAGCAGCTCGCCAGCCTGAACCTCGTAGACACACAGCTCATAACTGCTTCAAATAGAACTTACTTCCCATGTTTGTGTCAGTAGCAGGGAACAACACCATTAGCCCTTGTTAGCCTTCTACAAGCAGAATGTGTTCATCTTCCTATTTGCACTATCATCCATCTCAGGGAGCAGGCTTCAACTATACTCTTTAAATATATGCACCAAAGCTTCAAATGTGGCCTTCAGCTTTCCGAAGGGCTGAATTCAATCTAGCCACACTATTATTAGTATAAACTCTGGCCAGATAACTTGGATTTCAGCCCTGGTTTCAGACAGGGGTGGCATTCTCAAACTATTGAAAATAAGCTTCTAGGACCACATGAGATAATGGGGGGTTAAGAAGTGAGGTTCTTATTGCATGGTTTCATGCATGCTTTAGCGATCTCTTATCCTCCTCCCGTTCCATAACTCCATGGAAGGACTCATATAGCACGCTCTGAAGATTTAAAGTGATACATCATTCTGGATGGTCCTCAGAGTAACCCTAAGGAGCTGGGACAGGATCCTTAAATTTAGTGGATTTAAACAACCACTGTTCATCCCACTTTCACATCCTGTGGCTGGGTAAGTTAGGTCTTCTCATCTGACATGCTCAGCTAACTTAGCATGTCTGTGATCAAATGAGGAGTAACCTGGTGATCCGCCGTTCTGGGATGACCACCTGCCTAGAGGTTGAATGACCATCAGCCTCTGCAGTGGCGTGATTAGTCACATGTCTGCCACCTCCCAGCTGACTATCTTGAGCTTGTTCATTTAGTGGATACAAGAGAGTAAAAGTAAGTGTGTGATGTTCCTTCAGGCTCTGGCTCAAAAACTGAAAACTCTTTAACTCATCCACACTCCAGCAGCTAAAGCAAGTCACAAGACAGCCCAGGTCCAACAAATGAGGAAACAGGCTTATCTTTGACAAGAGGAACTGCAAAGTCACACTCTGGACAAAGAATGTGCGGCCATTTTAGCAATAGATGGTAGTATCCAGACAGTTTTCCAGAGTCACGCATATGGGCTGGCCTTCCCAAATACTCTTTGCCCCAAACCCAGAAGAGTTTATATTTCTAGCAAGGCACATACTGCAGGTCTGCATGGGTTGCTTGTTTTGCTGTTTGTTTTGACTATTAGCTATTTCCAGTGTATGCCTTTCAGAGAGAGAAGTATCCTATCTGTCTTCCATATAAATTAAGATCAGTTAGGGAGCATTACTTGTCAGAGATCTTGGAACCTGCTGGGGACAGTTGGCAGAGACTGTGATGTGCATTTGAGACACTGGTGGCCACTCTTCCTTCTTAAGTGGGAACCCATCAATGCCAAGGTTGCACAAGGTGTGATGGTCACTGTTGTCTAGCTGGCTGGGGTTGACAAAGTAATTTCAGCTTACCATCTAACAGGAGAGAATCTCAGGCTAAGGAAAGTGTGGAACTCCTGGCTCACAGATGACAATATTTGGCTCACACTTGCATGTTTGAAGGTTTGACACAAGTTATGAGAGATTTTCAAAGGGCTTGGAATGTCTGGTTTTTAGAACCACATTGCCCCCTCTGGACAGGAATGAGGAGGGGCCACATGTCCCAACAGGGCACTTCCTTAGGATGTGTGTGTTGGAGGCAGGGTAAAGGAATGGGCTAGTGTTCTAGTCACTTCTGCCCTTTACAAGAAGTCATGTGGGGCCAGGATAATGAGAAACTACAGGATACAGTTGCCAGAGATGCAAGAAAGAATGTCTCAGCGGGAACAAAACCTGGCCCTCGTGTGCTTTGCTGGCAGATCCTCTGGGAACAGAGCCTTCTCTTGAGGAGATGTTGTAACATGGCTCAGCTGCTGAATGGTCAGGGAAGAGTCCTGGCCAGCTGTAGCAAGTGTTCCTTCACTGGCCCTTGCCTCAGACATAGTCACAGAGTCCCCGAAGCATTCTTGTGTGAGTGGGCAAATAAGCAAGTCCATATCCAACAGTCCCCACCTACACACAGGTATTAAATAAAGTCCGGCAAGAGGCCAGTATCTGATATGCCTGGAGGCCCCATGGGGATGCCAGAGCCTCCACCAAAACAAGCCACAGCCAGTTCAATCACCATTCTCCAAGAGAGCAGACTCAGCAGAGCCTTGGGGAAACACAGTCTGGCTCATAGATAAAGGTCCTACTGGGCCTTGTTCCCCAGGTTCTTGTTTTTGGCTCTAGAGACAATGCTGAGTTCAGTTCTTATAAAGTTTCCAGATTTAAAAGCCAAGGAGACTCCCCAAACCATACCTGGCCCAGAGAATAAGCAAAAGAAATGCATGTACTTTCCAACTCTGCACTTTATCCTGCAGGCTCAGTTCTTTGGTTTGGAGCAGCTGGGTAGGACCGAGCACAGTGGCTCCCACTTTCCCTGCAGGAAAGTTCTCATTTAAAGGTTGCTCACACAGGTCCTGAGTTGGGAGGTTCAGCTTCAGGTCTCTGTGAATTTCCATCCTCCTTCTTATCACTCCATATCCCTTTCCCATTAGCAAAGCATCTGCTCTGGCCATCTCAGTAGATAACTGTATCCAACCCTTTACAATCCCAGTCAATTAAGTCCAGTTCTGCAGAATCCAGGAATGGGACAGATTCCCAAGCCTAATCAGCAGCCCCTATCCGAGTCCCATGTACTAAGTACTTTCTTGCTTCTATGAGGAACTACTTGACAACATCAACAAAAGAGAGATTTATTTTGGCCCATGGTGTGAGAAGATAAGAGTCCATCATGGTGGGAAAGCATGGCAAAAGGTGTGTGATGGGTGTGTCCATTGTATCCATGGTTAAGAAGCTGAAAGAGTTGAATGCTGGCATCCAGCTCTCTTCATTGTATTGATCTTAGGACCCAGCCATGAGATGATGCCATCTGTATTTAGGATGAGCCTTCTTTCCTTAGTTAAACCTACTCACTGGACTTGTATGCACATGTACTCCAAGAAGTATGTCTCCTAGTTGATCCTAAAATACTGTCCTGTTAGCAAGAAGGATTAACTAGCATACCCTCCATGAGTCCTTCTTTCCTACCTTACTCTGCAACTTCCATATAGAGATCCTGATAAGAAACAGTGTCACTGGTGATGCCATCATGGCAGATATCAACAATTCTTTGTTTTTCTTAACAGTTTCATCCTAAGTAAATTCCATATTTGTTTGCTTTTTATTGCTGTTAGTTTTTGTTTGTTTTGCTGTTCTTAAGAATATTCTCATCTCTAGTATTCAATTGACCTTTTGGTTGCACCACACCAGCATGAATGTCACTGTATGCTGAAGAGAAGTGTGACTTATAGAAGGCCAGGAGTGCCCTTGATCTTGACCTCCAGGCTCTGGGAGTCAGATATTGGGATGGCTTCAAGCATATGGAATGTCAGCACTCCTCCATACTCACTGTGTCAGCCCCTGTCTTCAGGATAATGGACTTTTGTGGAAGTATAAACCAAATAAACTCTTCCCCACCCAAATTGTTTGGGTCATGGTGCTTTATTATAGCAATAGTACCCTGTCTTAGTCAGGGTTTCTATTCCTGCACAAACACCATGACCAAGAAGCAAGTTGGAGAGGAAAGGGTTTATTCGGCTTACACTTCCACGTTGCTGCTCATCACCAAAGGAAGTCAGGACTGAAACTCAAGTAGGTCAGGAAGCAAGAGCTGATGCACAGGCCATGGATGGATGTTAACTTACTGGCTTGCTTCCCCTGACCTGCTCAGCCTGCTCTCTTATAGAATCCTAGACTACCAGCCCAGGTATGGCACCACCCACAATGGGCCCTCTCACTAATTGAGAAAATGCCCTACAGCTGGATCTCATTGAGGCATTTCCTCACCCGAAGCCCTCTCTGTGATAACTCCAGTTTGTGTCAAGTTGACACACAAAACCAGCCAGTACATGCCCCTAACCCAGACCAGATACATACTTATTTTTTTAAAGTAGCAGTAACCAGAATATATTTCTTGGCTGACCAGCATTGGAGTCCACCAATGGCCAAGACAGGTCACTCAGGCTGATTTAGGAGAGAACGTCAGAGCACTGATACTGCAGTTTTATCACCTTCTCCTTCCCAGTCTAAGCATTCCTAACCTCCAAATAATGCCAAAGAAAAGTGGGTTGCCTCTCTGAGTGCCCTTGCATGCATTTTTTATCATGGCTGTATGGCTCAGGCTTTGCATCCCTGCAAAAGAGAGGTTGGTCTGGCACACACATTTCCGAAGATGACTGATACAACTCTGGATTTCCCAGTATCACCAGTGTCTCTGGATGATGGACCCCAGGTTTAGAGAAGGTAGGACACCATGGGCTTGAGAGCTGAGCTCACCCCAACTATCCTACCATTTTCTCAAGTGGGTACATTTTGCCTAACTCAGACTGAGACTGAACGAACAGCTGAAGAGGTTGAGAAGGACCTAGGGAGACTGACCCCCCACCACCACTATAATAGCTTCTTCACATGTTGGTCATGTCTGATGAAAACATTTAGCTCTATCCTGAGCCATGAAAAGCAAGTGAACAACAGGAGTGTTTGACTAGCACTCTAGCTCAGAGATTGTGAAGGGAGCTAAGGGCTACTGCCCCTCTGACAGAAGCCTTGCTCTAAACACAAATATTAGCCTTGGTGAACTACTTGTCTCCTACTTCATGACTTAGGCAGTGTGTTGGGGGAGGGGTCATGTTTAAGTTAGAGTTGGAGAAGAAAGATGAGAGAGAGAGAGAGAGAGAGAGAGAGAGAGAGAGAGAGAGAGAACAGTCCTTAGAACAAAATAAGGTTTAATTTTTATTGGTACAAGTTCTTAAAACCCTTAAAGCCTACTTTCTATTCAAATCCCAGTCACTCCTGGATCCTCATCCAGAAAACAGGAAAATAAAAGTCAGTGTCTGGATTTGGGGCAAAGATGGCAAAATCGCTGTGTGACCCTCTAATCCCACAGCTCAAGACTGGAAGCTCTGAGGAGTAAGACCCCAGAGCTGGAAGACCTGTTTGCATCATGGCCTTCTTCCATGTAGACCACAGCCAAGGAGCATAGAGGGCCTGTCCCCTGTGCCATGCCAGGGGTTAAAGGCTCTGAGGATGAAAGAACAAAGCCTTCTCAGGGACCTCAGACTTGTCATCTGCCTGGGACCACAAGCATACAGTAGCAATGGAACTCTTGAAACCAGGAGCCTCTGACCTCAGCAGCCACTTGAGCTTCAGGAAAGCCAGGAAAATGTACACAATCACTGTCATGTCATCCCTTGGTGATTTCTGCCAGGGTTAACTAAACTTCCTTAAGCTACACAGTTTAATGGAGGTGGAGTGGGAGGGATTCTAGGAAGGCTTTTCAATGCATACCATTTAACCCAATAGTTTTGAAGGTTTTGCCCTTTTGAAAAAGGGTTTCATTATGTGGACCAGACTGGCTTTGAACTTTCAATAGTTCTGCCTCACTTTCTCACATTCTGTGATGACAGGCATGTGATGACCATCTAGGATTACAGGCATCTTCCACCGTTCCTGTGTAGGATCGTAGGCATGTATCACTGTACCTGACCAATCGTCTTGCTTCTCTCTGGCCAGCAAGATTACCCTGCAGTCTGAACCATTTAACATCCAAATATGCTTACAAAGTAAAAAAGTGAGATGAATATGACATGTATCTGTATACATAGGTATGTATGCCATTATACATACATATATATATATATATATATATATATATATATATATATATATTACATGTGAAAACCTCATTTGGTAACTGAAGAGAGGTTACAGTGTGTGTAGTATAATACTAAAGAGGAGGGGATATATGCCATGTATACCATATGCCATACTTACAGAATGAGGAAGTTGTTCACCCATATGACACACCCATATGGACACAGTAGAGAATTCTGTGGAGGAAGACCCTCCTTGCTTGCCCCCCACATGTGTGTTTTGACTCACAGAATAGAAGCTTCTTCCAACTCCTCAGCTCTTGGGGGGCTATTGTGGAAGAGGTACCCACCAGTGACACTGATACTCTGTCACACCAGCACACTAGTAAATAGAAGTCATTCTGCTTAAACCTAAGACAGAACCTCATCCTTTCCTGGTCCCTCATGCCTACTCTAATACAGTAACCTTTCTTCCTGATAACCCAGGTCCAACTACACCTGTCATTTATGGTTTCAGCTTCTCAGATTGCCTTGGGTGAATAAAACCAGCCCAGTTTACCCTGAGCTCCAATTGCCTGCACCTGGGGGACTGATAAAGAAGGTAACTTTAATTCCATTTTATTCAGTGCCTTATAAGTGTTATCTAGACTCCTGGAGGGGAAAAGAAATAAGTGGGAATGTCAGTCAATAAACCATTTCTAAACCCAATATGACAATGGTAGTGGCTTGAGAGCTTGCCCCCATCCAGGAGAAGACTGGCAATGTTTGGAGTTATTTTGGTTGTCCTGGCTGGAGCCGTGAGCAGGGAGAGGATTGTGACTGGTGTTTGATGGGACCAGAGATGCTGGTGGTAGCACAATCAACCATGCACAGTCACCCCTCACCAGAAAAGACTCATTCAGCCTAAAATGTCAGGGAACTGACAACATTGAGGGCCTCTGGTCTCAAGCATGCACACTGATATGCTTTCTTTTTTCCATGTTTCTACATTTTATACAACATTGGTGTGTTAACTGTCTCCTAAGAAATAAAATAAAAGCTACTTTACATTTTAAGCCAAAATGAATAGCATAGCAAAACTTCTGCTGTAACCAAATGTTCATATTTACTGATGAATAAAATAATAAACAAGGTACCTATCAACAACTTTTGACAGTATTTGGAAGCATCCCTAGATTGGAAGTGGAGAAAAGAGGTGGGGAATTTGGTAGAATCCATGTATAGATATGCATTTCTAGAAGGGGGTGTAGAAGAGGGGAGGAGGAGGAAGGGAAGAAGAGAGGAAAGGAGGGAGAGAAGGGGAGAGAGACCAAGTCAGAGAGATGGCAAGACAGACTGAGAGAGAGGCAGCCCCCAGAGATGAGGTTTTATCTTGGCTTCCACCCCCATTCACTCAGATGTGAATTTTTAGCTCCTGAGACCTGGTGGGGGAGGAGTACAGCCAAGAGCTTCTAGGTCAGCCCTGTAGGTGCATCATGGCTGTTCAGTCCTAATTAAAAGGCTCCCTTTGTGTCCTCAGAATTTCCTGACAATGCACAAGGCTTTATTTTTGGCTCTGATCACCTATGTTGTTTCCTGTTTTCTAGCCAATTTAATGGCATCTAACACGTGAGTTAGGATAGCCCAGAGGAATTGTGTCCCTTGCCTATTTTCTTATTCTCTAGGACGGCTCTGGAACCACAGCAGATTAAGTGTATCATATGAGAGCCAGCAACCCTGATGTGCCAAACACCCGTATCCCACCACCTCCTGCATGTTGGTATTTTTGACAGTCCTCAATTAGAGAACGAGCGTTAACTTCAGCCTGTCATTTGTGTGGGCTAAGCTGTTTGAAAACTCCACGGAGGAGCAGCCAGCGGTAGGAGGGTGGTTTCCCAAAAACAGATGATGGAACTTCAATGTCTGGAAGACACAAGCTGTGGTTTGGTCCCTGAAGTCTTTTGAGGGGCACAAAAATCCACCTCATTCCTCTGCTCTATAGCTGTCTCACTACCCTGGTGGCTGCTATCAGATGCCCTGTAGGGTATCTGGTTCCAGGCCCATCTCACCATTGCAAATGCTAAAGTTGCAACATTTACCCTCAAGTACAAGGGCTTGCTGGCTATGACAGTATAAATTTTTTAAGGAGATATGACATGTTGCTTTTGATTTTAGGACAGTTAATATTTCACAAAGGGTCACGAAGACCATCCTATGATGTGACATTTCATCAAGACATAATTGATGGATGGTGGCATGGGACAGAAGTCACAGAAAGGACAGAAATGATGAAAAAGGATAGGGAGCAGCCTCTGTACCTTGGTTTGACAGGACTTGAGTAATTCATTAGACTGTCACCAAAATTCCGATATCAGAAGGAAGCCCTTGCACATACAACATGATCATCAGTATAGAGATATGCAAGACATCTTCAAAATATCTCTTAGAAATAATAAATATTTATCACCTAGGGGGCACATCATGTGATTCCATTAAATCAGCATTTTCGAAGCACTTAAAGGAATGGCCCTATTGGATTTGAGGGGAGAGGGGAATTGATGGAGCTGTTTAGTACTATGATTGACATGGCATCTGTTTTCATCTATATTTATGTTTAATTGTTTACACTCAAAAAAGTCAATTTGGTGTATTTAAATGTTTAGGTTTTTTTTCCTCAATTCAACATTGGCTTTATGTCTTGTTTGTTGCCAGTAGAACTTTTGGTGATGATATATCCCATATTTTTGGTCTCTAGTACTGTGGTTAGTAGCTGCTGTGATTCAGAAGCACTTGACATATGGCTTCAAAGCTGAGTACCTTGTTTACTTTTAATGAATTTTATTTTAAATAGTCCCTATAACTAGTAGCTACTGCATCGGGTAGTGCAACCACAGGACACCAGGCTGTCTATATCATGTCCCAGAGCTCATCTGAAACGTGCCAATGCACACACTAGAATATCTATAACGAGGGGGAATCAAAATGCCCTGTGTGTGTGTGCCCACTGTGAAGGCAGTAATTTAAAAGTTACAGCAGATGTGTAGGATTGATAAGGATTGTTCCTAGATTTCCAAGGCTGGGGGATGGAAACATTGATAAAATTCCTGCTACACAAGCATGAGGACCTGAGTTCAGATCCCCAACACCCAAGTAAACATTCAGCATGCAACATGTTTCAGTAACCCAGCAGTGGGGAGGAGGGTGACAGGAGCAGGTAAAACCATGGAGTGTACTGGTCAGCTAGCCTAGCTCCTCAGTGAGCTCGCAGCCAGTAAATGTTCACCTCTATTGTACACACATGCACCCTGACACACATGTGCACATGCTACACTTGCATTGACATATTTTTTGAGATTTTAATTCAAATAAGTGTACACCTTTCAGTATAGCACATCCCAAGAGATGATGGATGGATATGTGTATTGGGGTGGGGTTGGGAAAACACCAGTTGCTTCTTAGGTGGTAGTAGAAGTGAGCCTATGTCTTTTCTTCTTCTTTCTTTCTTTTTTTTTTTTTTTTTTTTGCATGTATATATTTTTTGATACTATATTTACATTTCAAATGTTTCCCCTTTCCAGGACTCCCCCTTTGAAACCCTCCTGTCCCCATCCCCACTCCCCTGCCTCTGTGAGAGTATTCCGCCACCCACCTACTCTCTTCTTCCGTCCTTGGCAATCCCCTATACTGGGGCATCTAACACCCTCATGGCTAAGGGCCTCTCCTCCCCCTGATGGCCAACAAGACCCTCCTCTGCCAAATATGTGGCCAGCACCATGGGTCCCTCCATGTGTATTCTTTGGTTGGTGATCCACTCTCTGGGAGCATCAGGAGGTCAGGCCAGTGGACACTGTTGCTCCCTCCATGGAGCTGCAAACTCCCTCAGCTCCTTTCAGTCCTTTCTCCAACTCCTCCATCTGGAACCTCACACTCAGCCCAAAGGTTGCTTGGATATTTCAAACTTTTGGTCTAATAACCACTTATCAGTGAGTACATACTGTATTCATTCTTTTGTGAGTGTATTACCTCGCTCAGGATGATAATTACAAGTTCAATCGATTTACCTAAAAATTTCATGAAGTCATTGTTTTTAATATGTGAGTAGTATTCTATTGTGTACATGTACCATATTTTCTGTATCCATTCCTCCGTTGAGGGACATCTGGGTTGTTCCCAGCTTCTGCCTATTATAAATATGGCTGCTATGAACATAGTGGAGCATGTATCTTTATTACATGTTGAACTATCTTCTGCCCAGGAGTGGTATAGCTGGGTCCTCAGGTAGTATTATATTCATTTTTCTGAGGGTCCACCAAACTGATTTCCAGAGTGGTTGTACCATCTTGCAATCCCACCAGCAATGGAGGAGTGTTCCTTTTTCTTCACATCCTGGCCAACATCTGCTGTCACCTGAGTTTTTGATCTTAGCCATTCTGACTGGTGTGAGGTAGAATCTCAGGGTTGTTTTGATTTGCATTTCCCTGATGACTAAGGATGTTGAACATTTCTTTAGGTGCTTCTCAGCCACTCGAGTTTCCTCAGTTGGGAATTCTCTGTTTAGCTCTGTTCCCCATTTTTTGATAGGGTTATTTGGATCTCTGGAGTCTAACTTCTTGAGTTCTTTGTATATATTGGATATTAGCCCTCTATCAGACGTAGGATTGGTAAAGATCTTTTCCTAATCTGTTGGTTGCCATTTTGTCCTACTTACAGTGTCCTTTGCCTTACAGAAGCTTTGTAATTTCTTGAGGTCCCATTTGTCAATTCTTGATTTTAGATCATAAGCCATTGGTGTTCTGTTCAGGAACTTTTCCCCTGTGCCCATGTGTTCGAGACTTTTCACCACTTTCTCTTCTATTAGATTCAGTGTATCTGGTTTTATGTGGAGGTCCTTGATCTTTGTACTTGGACTTGGGCTTTGTACAGGGAGATAGGAATTGATCAATTTTCATTCTTCTGCATGTAGACCACCAGTTGAACCAGCGCCATTTGTTGAAGATGCTGTCTTTTTTCCACTGGATGGTTTTAACTCCTTTGTCAAAGATCAAGTGACTGTAGGTGTATGGGTTCATTTCTGGGTCTTCAATTCTATTCCATTGATCTACCTGTCTGTCACTGTACCAATACCCTGTAGTTTTTATCACTACTACTCTGTAGTACAGCTTGAGGTCAGGGATGCTGATTTCCCCCAGAAGTTCTTTTATTGTTGAGAATAGTTTTTGCTATCCTGGGTTTTTTGTTATTCCATATGAATAATTGTTCTTTCTAAGGCTATGAAGAATTGAGTTGGAATTTTGATGGGATTGCTTTGAATTTCTCTCCTATGTTTAGGTATGATCCTTGAATTCCTGATCTTTCCAAGACTTTTATCATGAAGAGATGTTTAATTTTGTGAAATGCCTTTTCAGCATCTAATGAAATGACCATGTGGTTTTTTTTTTTCTTTGAGTTTTTGTATGTAGTGGATTACATTGATGGATTTCTGGGTATTGAACCATCCCTGCATCCCTGGGATGAAGCCTACTTGATCATGGTGAATGATCGTTTTGATGTATTCTTGGATTTGGTTTGCAAGAATTTTATTGAGTATTTTTGCATCGATATTCATAAGGGAAATTGGTCTGAAGTTCTCTTTCTTTGTTGGGTCTCTATGAGGTTTTGGTATCAGTGTAATTGTGGCCTCATAGAATGAATTGGATAGTATTTCTTCTGTTTCTTTTTTTTTTTCATACTTTATTTACATTTCAAATGTTTCCCCCCTTCCAGATCTCCCCTTTGGAATCTCCCTATTCCCTGCCCCTTCGCCTGCCACTATTGGGGTATTGCCCCACCCACCCACCCACCCACTCTCCGTTTCCCTCCTTGGCATTCTCCCATACTGTGGGATCTAACACCCTCAGGCCCTAGGGCCTCTGCTCCCCCTGATGGCTAACAAGACTCTCCTCTGCCACATATGTGGCTAGCACCATGGGTCCCTCCATGTGTATTCTTTGGTTGGTGATCCATTCTCTGGGAGCATCGAGGGGTCAGGTCAGTTGTCACTGTTGCTCCCTCCATAGGACTGCAAACTTCCTCATTTCCTTCAGTCCGTTCTCCAACTCCTCTGTCTGGGACATCACGCTCAGCCCAAAGGTTGCTGTAAAGTGACTCTTGGGTATTCCAAACTTTTGGTCTAATAACCACTTATCAGTGAGTACATACTGTGTTCATTCTTTTGTGACTGTATTACCTTGCTCAGGATGATATTTTCAAGTTCCATCCATTTGCCTAAGAATTTCATGAAGTCTTTGTTCTTAATAGCTGAGTAGTATTCCATTGTGTAAATATACCATATTTTCTGTATCCATTCCTCTGTTGAGGGACATCTGGGTTGTTTCCAGCTTCTGGCTATTATAAATATGGCTGCTATGAACATA
>JADRCH010000019.1:12652452-12674900 GCA_019843965.1 Rhynchomys soricoides | reverse complement strand
AAGATTACTTTCTTCCTTTTTCTTGAGTGTAGTTTCCCTCCTTGAGTAGGCATTTCCCATGTATTATTCTTTGTAGGGCTGGGTTTGTGGAGACATACTGTGCAAATTTGGATTTGTCATAGAATATTTTGTTTCACCATCTATGATTATTGAGAGTTTTGCTGGGTATAGCAGCCTGGGCTGGTATTTGTGTTCTCTTAGAGTCTGTATGAGATCTGCCCAGGATCTTCTAGCTTTCATAGTCTCTGGTGAGAAGTCTGGTGTAATTCTGAAAGGTTTTTATATATTACTTGACCTTTTTCCCTCACTGCTTTTAATATTCTTTCCTTATTTTGTGCATTTGGTGTTTTGACTATATTGTGATGGGAGGAACTTCTTTTCTGGTCCAATCTTTCTGGAGTTCTGTAGGCTTCTTGTATATTTATGTTCATCTCTTTCTTTAGGTTAGGGAAGCTTTCTTCTACAATTTTGTTGAAGATATTTTCTGGTCCTTTAAGTTGGGAATCTTCACTCTCTTCTATACCTCTTATCCATAGGTTCTGTCTTCTCATTGTATCCTGGATATCCTGGATGTTTTGGGTTAGAAATTTTTTGCATTTCGCATTTTCTTTGACTGTTGTGTCGATATGGTATATTCTGCATCTGAGATTCTCTCTTCTTTCTCTTGTATTCTGTTGGTGGTGCTTGTGTCTTAATCTCTTTCCTAGGTTTTCTAACTCCAGGGTTGTCTCCCTTTGTGATTTCTTTATTGTTTCTATTTCTATTTTTAGTTCCTGGATGGTTTTGTTCATTTCCTTTGTCTGTTTGACTGTGTTTTCCTGTAATTCTGCCCGTTTGATTGTATTTTCCTGTAATTCTTTAAGGGATTTTTGTGTTTCCTCTTTAAGGGCTTCTACTTGTTTTCCTGTGTTCTCTTGTATTTCTTTAAGGGAGTTATTTATTTCCTTCTTAAAATCTTCTATCATCATCATGAGATGTGATTTTAAATGTGAGTCTTGCATTTCTGGTGTGTTGGGGTATCCAGGGCTTGCTGTGGTGGGAGAGCTGTGTTTTATTGATGCCAAGTAGCCTTGGTTTCTGTTCCTTCTGTTCTTGCCCTTGCCTTTTGCCATCTGGTTATCTCTGGTGTTAGCAGCTCTTACTCTCTCTGACTGTGGCTTGTCCCTCCTGCACACCTCGGTGTCAATACTCCTTGGAGACCAGCTCTCTCTGAGAGAAATTTGGGTTTGGAGAGCTGTGGTACAGGGTCAGCTCTGGGGTGCAGACAGAAACCAGAAGTATCTTGTCCCTAGCCATCCCTTGGTTCCTGTGTCCTGATGGTTCTGCAAGGGTCCCTCTTGATCCAATGAATTTGAACAGAAGTGGTGGTCTTGCCTGTGCTTGAACGTGTGTCAGCACTCCTGGAATACCAGCTCTCTCCTGACACTATTTGAGTATGGAGCCCTGTGTCACAGGATCTGCTCCAGGCCACTGAAAGAAACCAGAAGACCACTCCTCAGTCCCTGTGTCCTGGGGATTCCAGGTAGGTCTCTCTGAGCAGAAAGGCTTGCTCACACTCCTGGGAGGCTATCTTTCTCCCAGTGCTATTTGGCTATGAAGCCCTGGTGGCCCAGGCAGAGGTCTCCCGCCACAGATGGAAACCGGAAGGCTCCTGTTTCCACCTGCTCCTCAGTTCCTGTGTCCCAAGGATTCTGGACGAGTCCTGCTGAGCAGTGTTGCTCATCTTACCCTCACTCACAGGCTTTTCCACACTCCTGGGAGGCTAGTTTTCTCCTGGCACTATTTGGCTATGGAGCCCTGATGGCCCAGGCAGAGATCTGAGCCTATGTCTTTTCAAGCTAACATTAATAATGCAAAGGCAAATTGTGATATGATGATTTTAGTTTTGTGTTAACCAAAAAAAATAAATAAATAAATAAAATAAAATAAAATAAAATAACCATGTTGCTTCTCAGTGCCTTTAAGACATTGCAAACACTGAAGGATTGTTTTAAATAATACTAAAACACAAAACCTCAAGGAGACAGATTCTCTGTAATTGTGAAGGTTTGAATGAAAATGGCCCACATGGACCCACAGAGAGTCATGTCATAAGAGGTATGGCCTTATTGGAGTAGGTGTGGCCTTGTTGGAGGAAGAGTGTCACTGAGGGTGTGCTTTGAAGTCTCAGATGCTCAAGCCAGGCCCAGTGTCTCACTCTTTTCCTGATGTCTGCTGATCAAAATGTAGAACTCTCAGCTACCTCTCCAGTCCAATGGCTTCCTGCACACCACCATGTTTCCTGCCATGATGGCAATAGACTAAGCCTCTGAACTAATGTAAGCCATCCCCAATTTAATGTTTTCCTTTATAAGAGTTGCCTTGGTCATGGTTTCTCATCACAGCAATAGAATCCCTCAGACAATAATCTAGCCCCTGGCCCCTTCTCATCATTTTCCATTATTATCTGCACACAGAACACTATCTCGTAATACAAGAAAAAGAGGCATTTCCTTTTTATTATAGTGTTTCCTTGGGATCATTTAAGTACCTCTTCTATAAGAGTTTGTTTTGTCTACATGTCTTCTCTCTTTATCCTGAGTTACTTTGCTTTCTGGTTGTTGTATCAAAAATATCTGACAAAACAATTTGAAGGATGAAGAATTTATTTTGCCTCATAATTTCACTCAGCTGAGTTGTATCTCAGCCTGTGCATAGTGAGGCAAAACACTGTGTGAAGAGCACATGGTGAAAATGGCCTACTTCATTGTGAACAGGAGACGAGGGGGGGGGTGTTAAAAGGGGGATGAAAGCAGGATGTGTCTCTTTTCAGGGCACACTACAAATGACTTAAATTCTCCCCAAATAGCACCACTTGCTGGAGACCATTCACTTTCAAACCATCACACCTTAATGTGTTTTTACTTGACTCATCTCATTTGAAGAGTTTGTATTCAGCCAGACTATGACATTATAGATTTAATGTGTTAGTTATTTTTTGCTAACACACTAAAATATACACAAATTATCAAAAACAACAATAAAGAAAGAAAAAGTAAATAATGAATACTACAAAAATATTAGATTAGGTATAAGAACTTACATTCATTTAAATTGTTCTTTAGACTTATTCATTTCATTTATATATGTGTGTGTGCACCATATGCATGCAGTGCCCTCATAAGTAATAAAATGGTGTCAGATTACCTGGACTTGGAGTTACAGATGGCTGTAGCTACTGTGTGGATGCTTGCAACAGAGTCCAAGTCCTCTGAAAGAACAAGTACCCAACTGCTGAGACATCTGTCCAGCCTCTATACATTTTTATTTTACTTTATGTGTATGAATTCTTTGCCACCACATGCATGCCTGGTGCTTACATCCAGAAGCACTGGATTCCCTGGAACTAGAATCATGGATGCCGGCGAAGTACTATGTGGGTGCTGGGAACTGAACCCAGTTTCTCTGAAAGAGCATCGAGTGCTTGTAACCACTGAGTGATCTCTGTAGTCTCCCTCCACAATGTTTAAAGAATGAGCCATTTTAATGCATCAGTAGGGGTTTTGGAATATAAAATAGATAAAACCTCATAGAATTTTAAAGGAACCAAATAGATTTTTAAAACTCAGGTGACAGCACATGCTGGTGAGGATGTGGAGAAAGAGGAACACTCCTCCTTTGCTGGTGAGATTGCAAACTGGTACAACCCTTCTGGAAATCAATCTGGCTATTCCTCAGAAAATTGGAAATAGTTTTACCTGAAGACCCAACTATACCACACTTGGGCATATACCCAAAAGATGCTCCACCACATCACAAGGACACATGCTGCACTATGTTCATAGCAGACTTATTTGTAATAGTCAGAAGCTAGAAACAATCCAGATGTCTGTCAACCAAAGAATGGATACAGAAAATGTGGTTCATTTACACAATGGGATACTATTCAGCTATTAAAAATGAGGACAGCTATTAAAAATGCAGGCAAATGGGTCGCCCTCCCATCTTGGTATGTAGAGCGACTTCAGCATGCTGATGAATCAATAAATTTCTCTTGCATTTTGCATCAATCGCCGACTCAGTGTGTCCATTCAGAGGATCTTCGCGATTAAATTGGTTATTGCGGGGAGGCAGGCTCCAGACACAGGGACTGAGGAAAAGCCGGGAGGTAAGAGCCTGCCTGCTTCCACCTGTGGCCAGAGACACCCGCCTGACCCAGGAAGCCTCCATTTACAAGCAGTGCAGAGAGAAAGCTACCTGCCCACTTGTGCTGAGGAGCCAGCGGGAGGCGGGCTCCAGATGCAGGGACTGAGGAAAAGCCAGGAGGTAAGAACCTGCCTGCCTCCACCTGTGGCCAGAAACCCTGCCTGGCCCACCAGGCCTCCATATACAAGCAGTGCAGAGAGAAAGCTACCTGCCCACTTGTGCTGAGGAGCCAGCTGGAGGCGGGCTCCAGACGCAGGATCTGAAGAACAGCTGGAAGAGAGAACTGGTCTCCCAGGATTAATGGCATCTGAGCTTGAAGGAAAGACAAGCCACAGTCAGAGAGAGAAAGACCAGCTAACACCAGAGATAACCAGATGGCGAAAGGCAAGGACAAGAACACAAGGAACAGAAACCAAGACTACTTGGCTTCAACAGAACCCAGCTTTCCCACCACAGCCAGTCCTGGATACCCCAACACACCAGAAAAGGAAGACTCAGACTTAAAATCACTTATCAAGAAGATGATAGAAGATTTTAAGAAAGAAAAAAATAACTCCCTTAAAGAAATACAAGAGAACAAAGGTAAACAACTGGAAGCCCTTAAAGAGGACACACAAAAATCCCTTGAAGAATTACAGGAAAACACAATCAAACAAATGAACAAAACCATTCAGGAATCATAAACAGAAACAATAAAGAAATCTCAAAGGGAGATAACCCTGGAGTTAGAGAACATAGGAAAGAAATCAGGAGTCATAGATGCAAACATCACCAACAGAATACAAGAGATGGAAAAGAGAATCTCAGGTGCGGAAGATACCATAGAAAACATGGACACAACAGTCAAAGAAAACACAAAATGCAAAAAGTTCCTAACCCAAAATATCCAAGATATCCAGGATGCAATGAGAAGACAGAACCTGAGAATAATAGGCATAGAAGAGAGTGAAGATTTCCAACTTAAAGGACCAGTAAATATCTTCAATAAAATTATAGAAGAAAACTTCCCTAACCTAAAGAAAGAGATAAACATAAGCATACAAGAAGCCTACAGAACGCCAAATAGACTGGACCAGAAAAGAAATTCCTCCCGTCACATTATAGTCAAAACACCAAATACACAAAACAAGGAAAGAATATTAAAAGCAGTAAGGGGAAAGAGGCAAGTAACATATAAAGGCAGACCTATCAGAATTACACCAGACTTTTCACCAGAGACTATGAAAGCTAGAAGATCCTGGGAAGATCTCATACAGACTCTAAAAGAACACAAATGCCAGCCCAGGCTGCTATACCCAGCAAAACTCTCAATAATCATAGATGGTGAAACAAAATATTCTACGACAAATCCAAATTTGCACAGTATGTCTCCACAAACCCAGCCCTACAAAGAATAATACATGGGAAATGCCAACTCAAGGAGGGAAACTACACTCAAGAAAAAGGAAGAAAGTAATCTTTCAACAAACTCAAAAGAAGATAGCCACACAAACAATATAAACAACATCAAAAATAACAGGAAATAACAATCACTATTCTTTAATATCTCTTAACATCAATGGTCTCAACTCCCCAATAAAAAGACATAGACTGACAGACTGGATCCATAAACAGGACCCAGCATTTTGCTGCATCCAGGAAACGCACCTCCGTGTTAAAGACAAACACTACCTCAGAGTAAAGGGCTGGAAAACCATTTTCCAAGCAAATGGCCCCAAGAAACAGTCTGGAGTAGCCATTCTAATATTGGATAAAATTGACTTACAACCAAAATTCATCAAAATAGATAAGGAAGGACACTTCTTACTCATCAAAGGAAAAATATACCAAGAAGAACTCTCAATTCTGAACATCTATGCCCTGAATGCAAGAGCTCCGACTTTCATAAAAGAAACTCTACTAAAGCTCAAAGCACACATTGCACCTCACACAATAATAGTGGGAGACTTCAACACCCCACTATCAACAATGGACAGATCTTGGAAACATAAACTAAGCAGAGACACAGTGAAACTAACAGATGCTATGAATCAAATGGGTTTAACAGATATCTATAGAACATTTCATCCTAAATCAAAAGAATATACCTTCTTCTCAGCACCTCATGGTACCTTCTCCAAAATTGATCATATAGTTGGTCTCAAAACAAACCTCAGCAGATATAAGAAGATTGAAATAATCCCATGCCTCCTATCAGATCACCACAGATTAAGGTTGGTCTTAAATGGCAACAACAACAACAGAAAGCCCACATACACATGGAAGCTGAACAATGCACTGCTTAATGATAAGTTGGTCAACAAAGAAATAAAGAAGGAAATTAAAGACTTCCTAGAATTCAATGAAAATGAAAATACAACTTACCCAAACCTATGGGACACAATGAAAGCAGTGTTAAGAGGAAAACTCATAGCTCTGAATGCCTCCAAAAAGAAACTGGAGAGAACATATACTGACAGCTTAACAGCACATCTGAAAGTTCTGGAACAAAAAGAAGCTAATACACCTAAGAGGAGTAGAAGGCAGGAAATAATCAAATTAAGGGCTGAAATCAACCAAGTGGAAACTAAAAGAACTATACAAAGAATCAACAAAACCAAGAGCTGGTTCTTTGAGAAAATCAACAAGACTGATAAACCCTTAGCCAGACTAACCAGAGGGATCAGAGACAGTATCCAAATTAACAAAATTAGAAATGAAAACGGAGATATAACAACAGACTCTGAGGAAATTAAAAAAATCATCAGATCCTACTACAAAAGCCTATATGCAACAAAATTGGAAAATCTGGAGGAAATGGACAAGTTTCTAGACAGATACCAATTACCAAAGTTAAATCAGGATCAGATAAACCATCTAAACAGCCCCATAACCCCCAAAGAAATAGAATCAGTCGTTAACAGTCTCCCAACCAAAAAAATCCCAGGACCAGATAGGTTCAGTGCAGAATTCTATCAGACCTTCAAAGAAGACCTAATACCAATAATCTTCAAGCTATTCCATAAAATAGAAATGGAAGAAACACTACCCAATTCATTCTATGAGGCCACAGTCACATTGATACCAAAGCCCCACAAAGACCCAACAAAGAAAGAAAACTTCAGACCAATTTCCCTTATGAATATCGATGCAAAAATACTCAATAAAATTCTGGCAAACCGTATCCAAGAATACATCAAAATGATCATTCACCATGATCAAGTAGGCTTCATCCGTGGGATGCAGGGATGGTTCAATACCCGGAAATCCATCAATGTAATCCACTACAAAAACAAACTCAAAGAAAAAAACCACATGGTCATTTCGTTAGATGCTGAAAAAGCATTTGACAAAATTCAACATCCCTTCATGATAAAAGTCTTGGAAAAATCAGGAATTCAAGAAGCATACCTAAACTTAGTAAAAGCAATATATAGCAAACCAGTGGCCAACATCAAACTAAATGGAGAGAAACTCGAAGCAATCCCACTAAAATCAGGAACTAGACAAGGCTGCCCTCTCTCTCCCTACCTATTCAATATAGTACTTGAAGTTCTAGCTAGAGCAATCAGGCAACAAAAAGGAAATCAAAGGGATACAAATTGGAAAGGAAGAAATCAAAATATCACTATTTGCAGATGATATGATGGTATACTTAAGTGACCTGAAAAACTCCACCAGAGATCTGCTACAGCTGATAAACAACTTCAGCAAAGTGGCTGGATACAAAATTAACTCAAGCAAATCAGTAGCCTTCCTATACTCGAAGGATAAACAGGCTGAGAAAGAAATTAGGGAAATGATACCCTTCACAATTGTCACAAACAATATAAAATATCTTGGTGTGTCTCTAACCAAACAAATGAAAGAGCTGTATGACAAGAACTTCAAGTCTCTGAAGAAAGAAATTAAAGAAGACCTCAGAAGATGGAAAGATCTCCCATGCTCATGGATTGGCAGGATTAATATAATTAAAATGGCCATCCTGCCAAAAGCAATATACAGATTCAATGCTATCCCCATCAAAATCCCAACTCAATTCTTCATAGACCTAGAAAGAGCAATTCTCAAATTCATATGGAATAGCAAAAAACCCAGGATAGCAAAAACTATCCTCAACAATAAAAGGTCTTCTGGGGGAATCAGCCTCCCTGACCTCAAGCTGTACTACAGGGCAGTAGTGATAAAAACTGCATGGTATTGGTACAATGACAGGCAGGTAGATCAATGGAATAGAATCGAAGACCCAGAAATGAACCCACACACATATGGTCACTTGATCTTCGACAAAGGAGCTAAAACCATACAGTGGAAAAAAGACAGCATCTTCAACAAGTGGTGCTGGATCAACTGGCGGTCTACATGTAGAAGATTGTGAATTGATCAATTCCTATCTCCCTGTACAAAGCTCAAGTCCAAGTGGATCAAGGACCCTCACATAAAACCAGATACACTGAATCTAATAGAACTGAAAGTGGGGAAGAATCTCAAACACTTGGGCACAGGGGAATTGTTCCTGAACAGAACACCAATGGCTTGAGCTCTAAGATCAAGAATTGACAGATGGGACCTCATAAAACTACAAAGCTTCTGTAAGGCAAAGGACACTGTGAATAGTGCAAAACAGCAACAAACAGATTGGGAAAAGATCTTTACCAATCCTACATCTGATAAAGGGCTAATATCCAAAGTATACAAAGAACTCAAGAAGCTAGACACCAGAGATCCAAATAACCCTATCAAAAAAGGGGGAAGTGAGCTAAACAGAGAATTCTCAACTGAGGAAACTCGAATGGCTGAGAAGCACCTAACGAAATGTTCAGCATCCTTCATCATCAGGGAAATGCAAATCAAAACAACCCTGAGATTTCACCTCACACCAGTCAGAATGACTAAGATCAAAAACTCAGGTGATAGCAGATGTTGGCAAGGATGTGGACAAAGAGGAACACTGCTCCATTGCTGGTGGGAATGCAAGATGATACAACCTCTCTGGAAATCAGTTTGGTGGACCCTCAGAAAAATGAACATAATACTACCTGTGGACCCAGCTATTCCACTCCTGGGCATATACTTAGAAGATGCTCCAACATGTAATAAAGACACATGTTCCACTATGTTCATAGCAGCCATATTTATAATAGCCAGAAGCTGGAAAAAACCCAGATGTCCCTCCACAGAGGAATGGATACAGAAAATGTGGTACATTTACACAATGGAATACTACTCAGTTATTAAAAACAATGACTTCATAAAATTCGTTGACAAATGGATGGATCTTGAAAATATCATCCTGAGCGAGGTAGCGCAGTCAGAAAAGAATGAACATGGTATGTACTCACTGTTAAGAGGTTATTAGCCCAAAAGTTTGAAACACCCAAGAGTCACTTCGCAACAACAGTAGTTCTGAGTGTGACATCCCAAATGGAGGGCTTGGAGAAAGGACTGAAGGAGCTGAGGGAGTGTGCAGCCCCAGGGAGGTAGCAACAGTGGCAACTGGCCTGACCCTCTGATACTTCGGGAGACTGATCCACCAACTAAAGAATACATATGGAGAGACCCATGGTGCTGGCCACAAATGCGGCAGAGGAGGGTCTTGTTATCCTTCAGGGGGAGGGTGTTAGATCCCCCAGTATAGGAGAATGACAAGGAGGAAAGACGAGAGTGGGTGGGTGGGTGGGATGGTGGGTTGGAGAATATCCCCATATTGGCAGGGGGAAGGCTGAGGGAATGGGGAGTTTCCAAAGGGGAGATCTGAAACATTTGAAATGTAAATAAAATATGAAAAAAAAAAAAAAAGCAGGCAAATGGATGGAACTAGAAAATATCATCCTGAGTGAGGTAATCCAGACCCAAAAGGACATCCATGGTATGTATTCATTGATAAGTAGATATTAGCCAAAAAGTGCAGAAAACCTAGGATACAACCTACAAATTATAAGAAGTGTAACAATCAGAAAGACTCAAGTGAAGATGCTTCAATCCCACTTACAAGGGGGAAGGAAATAATCATGGGACACAGAGGGTGAGAAGGACCTAGTTGGAGAAGGGTTGGGGAGGGGAAAGGGAAACAGGATCGTGTAAGGGGGGAGGACAGGAGAGAAGCCCAGAGACTAGGAAAATGAATGAAAATATGCAGACTCAGGAGAAGGGAGGTAGGGGAACCCTCTAGAAAGTATTAGAGACCTGGGAGGTGAGATACTCTCAGGACTCAGTGGGGGTGACCTTAACCAAAATGCCCAACAGTGGGGAGAGGGAACTCAAAGTAGATAGGAGGGACTCAAAGTCCACCTCCAGTACATAGACAGGGCCTTAAGTGGAGGGACGGGCTTACTAACCCACAGTCAAAATTTCTGACCCAGAACTGTTCCTGTCTAAAAGAACTACAGGGACAAAAATGGAGAAGAGACAGAGGGAAAGGTGGTCCAATGACCAGCCCAACTTGGAATCTATCTCATGGGTTGGGGAGCACAAAGCCCTAACACTATTACTGAAGATGGTCCAAGGCATCCAGCACATACATAGCAGAGGACTGCCTGGTCTGGCCCCAGTGAGAGAAGATGCACTTAACCCTTGCCTTAGTTAGGGTTTTACTTCTGTGAACAGACATCATGACCAAGGCAAGTCTTATAAAGGACAACATTTAACTGGGGCAGGCTTACAGGTTCAGAGGTTCAGTCCATTATCATCATAGTAGGAAGCATGGCAGCATCCAGGCAGGCATGATGCTGGAGAAAGCGCTGAGAGTTCTACATCTTCATCTGAAGACTGCTGCTAGAATAAGGACTTCCAGGCAGCTAGGATAAGGGTCTTAATCCCACGCCCACAGTGACACACCTACTCCAACAAGGCTACATATTCTAATAATAGCGTCACTCCCTGGGCTAAGAATATACTAACCATCACAATCCTCAAGAGACTTGAGGGCCCAGGGAAGGGGGAAGCCTGGTGGGAAAAAGGAGCACCCTCTCAGAGGCAAGGGAGGAGGAATGGATGAGTAACTGTGGGAGGGGGGACCAGAAAGGAGGGAAACAGCTGGAATGTAAATAAACAAAAAAAAATAAATAATCAAATGAGACATAAGCATCTTAGAGAAACAACAGAGGTGGTTTAAGTTGTTCCAGATGATTACAGAAGAGAGAGGGGAAAAATCATCAAAGAAACAATAAAAGAAAATTTCTGTAGTCAAAGAGCACACTAAGATCCAAAAAGTCTACCAAATAACTAGCATTCTGATGCTTAGTGTAATAGAGAAGATATTCTAACGTCACTCAAAGAGAGAGAGAGAAAGGTGATATGTTTGGGAGAGAGATTGGTATTGGCTCTAGTTACAGCACGAAATGGTGAAAGATGAGCTACTAAATTTCAGTCAGGAATCCACATATGGCCAAAGTATAAACATGGAGATATGCTTATTCCTTAAATTGTTCCCCATGCACTCTTTCTCATGAAAATAGAGTGCACAGTCCTATGGCAGGAGAGGGAAGGTCACAGGAGATGACAGAAAAATCACTTCAGGGAAAACGGTCACAACAGTCTCTAGAACTACATGTAAATAGGAAGGTAGAGAGCCCTAGAAGGAAGGCCTGCAAAGGAAAGAATAGGAAAATTAAATCATATGAAATGCTTTGGTAGATCCAGTGGGGAAAGGACTAAGGTAAGCACACAAAACTGTAACTGAAAGCAAAACGAGGAGGCCAGGCTCACGAAGCTATTGGGGCCCTTACATGGTTCCTGTGTGTCCCAGTTCAGATGGAAACTGCAACAAACTGTGGTACACCTCAGAACAGGGAGAAAGGAAAACAGAAAGAAGCTTAAAAAAGATTCACCTCCTTATGTGATGCTGTAGAAGGTTGACACACAGGATTTTACATCCAAAGAGCATGTAAGCCAATGAATACAAATAACAGAATAAAAGTTTTAAAGAGACCTAAGTGGGCCACGGGCAGGAAGGATGGAGGGGAGAAAGAGGGAAGAAGATTCTTGTGTTTGGGAGATTTATTTGATTTAAATATTATGGCAAAATATTTTATGAACAGAAAAGGAAATGTTTAAATAGGGAAGGCGAGACCATGCTTGCTGGGCTGCACATCAGAAAGCAAAAGATTTAGTTGGCAAGGGAAGCCATAAATTGTGGCACAACCATATTTCTAAGGCTCCCTTCTACACATACTACCCCCAGATGATATGACCATATTATGCAACAGAAGAGAAGAAAATCCATGCCAAGCTCCATCATCCCTTTTGGGACATTCTTGGCTCTGTTCACAATACTGAGTCTTTGTCCCATGGTGTTTGCCAGAGTGTAGCCTTTTGGAGGTGCGATGTTTATTTTCCATGGTTAGAAAGTTTCCTACATCCCTACTCACCATGCAAGTGCTGTCAGAAATTGCACAAGCCTCAGCATGCTTCCTCCAACACACATGTGGCAAGTCTTGGCTGCCAATCGTGTATAATGTGCAGGCAATGGAGGCTTTGGAATGCTTTGTGAACTGGCTCTGTGCTCTATTTCAGCCAGGTAAATGTGACTGGGCATCCAGTAGTCAAGGAAACAAGTTTATTTCTTTGCATTTAACTGCCTCTGAGCAAATCAAGTCCCCAGACCTGTTTAATTTAGACTGAGATGTCCCCCAAGCCCAGGGAGTCCTGTGAAGATCTCACCTGTGCTCATACTGGCAGCAAAATAGCTATCCTGATGCTTCGTGCAACTTTAATTGTGGTCCAACCAGGGCTGCTAATGAGTGAGAACTCATTAGAGACCTCCGTTGTCCCGTAGGCAAACTCACTGTTAGTATTTCCTTCCATTTTTGTTTCTACTGGATTTCTGGGTAGAGAGGTAAAGTTTAGTCAAGTAGGGGATTCTTACTGGAAAGTGCTTGCTAATGGAAGCCTGATAAGTTGTCTCCTGAGAGGCTCAGGCAGAGCCTGACAAATACAGAGGCGGATGCTCACAGCCAACCTTTGGACTGAGTGTGGGGGTCTCGGATGGAGGAGTTGGAGAAGGGACTGAAGGAGCTGAGGGGGTTTGCAGCCCCATGGAGGGAGCAACAGTGTCAACTGGCCTGACCCCCCAGAGCTCCTGGGGGACTGGACCACCAACCAAAGAATACACATGGAGGGACCCATGGTGCTGGCCACATATGTGACAGAGGATGGCCTTGTTGGCCTTCAGTGGGAGGAGAGGCCCTTGGGCCTCAGCGTAGGCGAATAGAGGCAGGGGGAGGGGGGGGTATGGGATAGGGGGTTTCCAAAGGGGAGACCTGGAAAGGGGAAAACATTTGAAATGTAAATAAAGTAAATACTAACCCCCACCCCCCAAAAAAAGAAAAAGAAAATGAAGTCAAAAGATTAGAAACACAATTGGTGGTCCTGCCATGTGCCTGTACTCTCCAAGTACTTTGAGGTGGGGGTAGGAGGAGAGTCAATCTGAGGAGACCTTTGGCTACATAGTGAGAAATTTTCTTATGAGCAAAAAGATTCTTCTGGGTATGGTAATGCATACCTTTAATCTTAGCACTTGGGAGGGACAGACAGGTGGATCTCTGTGAATCTGGCTTATACAGCGAGTCCCAGGCCAACCAGAGGTAGAGTAAGAGCCCATCTCAGAGAAAAAAGAAAACCCTAAAAAACTGTATCTTGATTCTTGGATGTGCCATTGAGAAGTTAGTATTTTCTTCTATGAGAAGATGGGTATAACAGTTGATAGTGTCGTGTCTGCAGGCTTCCCCAATTTAGGAGTAAATATCAGCCATTCTATAGTTTTAGAGATCTTAGTTTGGTGATCAATGAATTTTCTTCAGCTTGACAATGATAGAACGAAGTTTTTATCAATAATAACTTTACAGTTTGTTACAGAAAATTCTTATTCAGTAAATAACTTGTCTATTTTCTTCAGGCACTCCTTGGACATCTAGCGGGGTGTTCTTTTCCCCAAATGATGGACTAGCTCCCTTTCTCAGGTCAACAAATAATTCTCTAAGACAGACTTTCTCCCTTATTGAAGTATGACATGGTCTAGAGCCCACCCTTTCAGTATGTCTTTCATCTAAGCCATTAAATAGATTTTTGTTTGTTTGTTTGTTTTGTTTTGTTGAGACTCTCCACACTGAAAAGTCTGCTTTAAGCCAGTCAAAACCAGATCTGAATCTCTACTCATATCCAGCCTTGACTCCTTGCTTTCCCAAGAGTCTTCCACAGTGGTACTTTCTTTACACTAAGTTAATGATCTCAGCTTTGCTTGATTGAGTCTGCCTGCCCTGGTCCTTTGGAGAAGCTGGCAAATGGCAAACATATGCAGGGTTTTACTTCATTCCTAGACCCTCAACTGTTGGCTTGGTGGTCCTGCTCTGTAGTTATTCATTTGTGTATTCATGCAAATGCTTTTGAGTTCTACTGTGAGGCAAAGGGATAAAAGAGTCTTGGTTCCTAGTTGTGTGTAGTAAGGGAGATACTCATCCACTAATCAAGAAAACATAAATGGCTATAAACTGTTCCATGCCAAAAGAAGAAAGATGGGTGAGGGCACGCAAATAATTATTGGGCCAACTTTGAGACGTCTACAAAGAACTGGGCTGTTAAGGCTGAGCTAGCATGAATCCAAATCTCTGAGTAAAGGAATAAACAGGAGGACTTCTTCAGTGGAAAACCCCACCCATTAGCCTAGAAACCCATTAACATACTCTTCCTTTAGTCTTCCATTCCTCTTGCTTCAGGATCAGATAACTATTTTGTTTCTCCCAGCTATTTGTCTCTTACAGAAAGGAAAAAGAGCGAAATGTGTTTCAAATAAGAAGAGCACCAAAGACAAAAAGCAAATTTATGTCTCCCATTGTTAAGCTTATTCTTTTTCCCTGAAATGTGAGAGGAAAAGGCATTGGAGGACATCTGCAAAAGTTCTAAAACTGTAAAATAGCAGACCCGGAATGTTTGGTCCCTAGGTATTTATTCAGGAGAAAGGATATCCACATGAAGACAGGATATACATGAGTATCTACAGCAGTTATCCCTCTTAGCTCAAGCAGAAAACAACATAGTTCCTCAACAGTGGAGTGGATACTCAAGTGTGGTAAATTCAACCAATTGGAGATTCTACAATTAAGAAAATTAATGATCTCTATTACAGTGATTCTTGACCTTCGTAATACTGTATCCTTTTAATGGTGTTTTGGTGGCCCCCTACCATAAAATTATTTTTGATGCTACCTTATAACTGTAATGTTGCTACTGTTATGAATTATAATGTAAATATCTATGTTTTACCATGGTCTTAGGCAACCCCTGTGAAAGGGTTGTTCACTCCCCAGATGTGTTGCAACCCACATATTGAGAACTGATGACCTATTGCTATATATAGCAATATTCACAGGTCTTACAAATAATAAAATTATCCAAACACTAATAGATACATATGATTCCATTCATCTGAGATTCCAGAAGAAGACAAAACTAATTTATCATGAAAACCAAAGGGTCAGTGATTGCCTAGGATTACAGTACAAGGCCTGACTACAAAGGGTAAAAATAATATTTATATGTTACTCTGTGCCCTGGTTCCTGTCCCGGAGTTTCTAAAGCCCTTGCAATTTCCTGGAAACACAGATGAACCATCTTTCCTATATATCATTGACCTTCAATTGGTTTCTTAAAACTTCTAAAACTTTCTAATTTCCTGAGTGCTGGGAACATCTTACATGGAGTGCTCAACTTCCCTAGAATTTTGCTTTGCAGGGACAAGCGGGTTTTTGTTTTGTTTTGTAGTTGTTTTGTTTTTCCCTAATGAGGTAACTATAGGCACGGCTGTGGATGAAGCAGCTCACAAAAATAAGCCACAATCAAAAGCCTGGAGTGTTCATCCCCCACTACCCCAACCACACACTTCCCAGAGAAAGGAGAAAGACTGTAACTTGGGTTAGTAATCAGTCATGCTACATGATGAAGTCTCCATGAAAGAAAAAAAAAAATCCCTGGTCCATGAGATCTGAATCGGGAAACATATCCCCTGCCAGAAGAGCGGCTGGCACATGCCAACTCTGTTGGGATAAAAGCTTCTGTGCTCAGAAATCCTTAGACCCTGCCCTGTGGATCTCTTTAAATGGCTGCTCATCTGCATTTCATTGTGTCTCTTGTTCACAAAGCACTCTAGCAAATTAATCCACCAAGAAGAGGTCATGGAGACCCTGAATCCCAGCCAGCCAGCCAGCCAGCCAGATGCATTAGTAACAACATACTATTTGCAATCAGATCTGAATAAAGAAAAGGTATTGAACCCTCAACCCATGGGATCTGGTACAGTCTCTAGGCAGACTTGTCACAATTCAGTTAAATTTGAGAACACCCAGTTAATGTATGAAAGAGAACTCTTTGGTGTGTATGGCGGGAGCATCCTTATACATCTGGTATTAGAATTGTGATGGATGGCATGTAGGAGCTGGGGGAATGAGTTTGGTTTTGTTCTCACAGTGTCGTGTCTTCATTTTCTATTGTTGTCATAAAACACCATGACAAAGGCAACTTATAATAGAAAGCATTTAATTTGGGTTTCAGAGTGTTAAAATGAATTACCATCATGGTAGTGAGAATGATGGCTGGCAGGCATGGCAGTGGAGTAGTACTTGAGAGTTCATATCTTGAAACTAACTGGGAAGGAATAGCATGAGCTTTTGAAACCTTCAATGACACTCCTCCTCCAACAAGGACACACCTCTAATCCTTCCCAAATAGTTCTACCAACTGGGGCTCAACTATTCAAATACATGAGCCTATCAGGGCCATTCTCATTCAAACAATAACATTCACAAAGGGACACGGGGTTATTTTTTGAGGTGATGGAAATGCTTTATATCTGATTGTGGTGGCAGTTACTCTCACACACACTATACATTTAACATGGATTTATTGATTCACTTAGAATTTACTTTTAAAGCTGCAGTAAATCTGCTTCGAAGTAGTACCACCATCTTACTAGACAAATGTTACTACCACCATTTTATAGAAGAAATGAACTTTCAAACATCCAACTCAAGAGTTTAAGAGATGTGCTTGTTCACTGTGAACATTGCAGACCTGAAACGGATCACACAGCTAATTGTATGGGAATAGAGCAGGGCAGACGGACAATGGGGTTGCAATCAATAGCCTCAAATGATGAGGAAGGAACTGATGGAAGAAGGCCAGGGAATGGGGCATGATGGAGCCATTATAAGGAGTGCAGGCCTTAAAAAGAAAAGAAAAAAAGAATCTCCCAGACATATAGTTCCATGCTTTCACAAAACATTTTGTGAGGATGGAGAGATGGCTCAGCAGTTTAGAGTACCGGCTGTTCTTTGAGAGGACCAGGGTTTCCTAACACCCACAGAGTGGCTTATAACCCTAAGAATCTAATGCCTGCTTCTGGCTGCCACAAGCACTAGGCATGCACACAGACAGACATATATGGTGGTAAAACACTGACACACATAAAAATAAAACTAAGTTTAAAAGACCTTTAGCCTATAGTCTGTTGCAGACTATGTTTCCCTAGCAACAACAACAACAACAAAATTCAGTGAGAAGTCAGGTGTGGTGAGAAATATCTGCAATCCTGGTTCTTGAGATGTAGAGGCAGGAAAGCTGTAAGCTGAGTTTAATAGGACAGTCTTATCATAGTGTGCAAGGCCAGAATGCCAAGAAATGTGAACAGTAGAAGCACAACCCCTGAGAATTCACAAGGGAATAAAGCCTGTATCAGAAACAGGGCTGGAGGCTGGAGGATGGCACATCCTAGCCAAGTGTCTAGCTGCGTTCTGTCCATACCCTGTGATCTTGAAGCTAGATTCAAAAGTAATGTATTCATGTTGAGCAATGAAATATAAACAAGGCAGCATTCAGGCTGTGTCATAGTTACTGCTTACTGCTTCTCTGTGTCTATAGTGAGAATGATCCACAATTGTTAGGTGAAAAGAAGGAGTTTAAAACTGCAGGGAAAGTGGCTGAGAAAGGAGCTACAATTGGTAATGAAATTGCCATCATTAATGAGACTGAAAAAATGGCTCATTTAGTAAAAGGCCAGACACATAGGTATGAGGACCTGAGTTTACATTCCCGGTATCCACAAAAAAAAAAAAAAAGCCAAGCACGGTGGTGGGTATCTATAAACACAACGCTGATGGGTAGAGACAAGTGAGTTCCTGGGGCTCTCTAGACAGGCAGTCTAGCTGAATCAGGAAAAGACCCTTCCTCAAAGGATGTGGAAAACAGTGACATACAGTGACGGCAGATAAAGATGTTTACAACATAAAGCTTGGCAGTTCTAAGTTCAATACTCAGAATCTGTGTAAAGGCAGAGGAGAGAAATAATTTCACAAAGTAGTCCTGTGACATCCACTTGTGTTCTGTGCTATATACACAGACACATGGATGGGGACACACACACACACACACACACACACACTGTAAACACAGACAATAATGTTCTTTTTTATTACAAATAAGATCAATGGTGATTATAGAACTTCTACCTGTGTCCTCCACACACATACATATAAAAAGACATAGCCAAATAAATAAATAAACAAATAAGACACAGCCCCAATAAAGAGAAACATTGTGCTCTGCACTTGGATAACAGATAAGGTGCTCTGATGGCAAAAAGCACCATTTATGAAAACACAAATTTACTTGAAAGGAGAGAAGCCAACTGAGAATGTCACACAGGAGTTCCCTGTTTGAAAACAACCATCTAGGCAGTCCAAGGGATCTAGACCACATATCACTCCAGCAGCAGACCTTGGCAGCATTATCCACAAGTTATGGTGTCTCTGCAGGTGTCAGGCAGGAAAATGAACCATGGAAAGGTGAGAATAAAGCTAGGTTCAGATTGACTTTGTCAACCTGGATCAAACCTTCTAGAGAGTCTAATGCCAGGTGATTTATTCCCAGAACATTTAAACACAGTATAATTTGGAAAAAGTTTCCTGGTCATAATACAATCCCTGATGCACATGAAAGTAAAATTACATCAAAACACTACTTAGCATACATGTTATTTCTTCCAAGAAGATAGGAACTAAAGGAAAAGTACTTGCATTAGCTTAAAAGCCTAGATAGAGAAGGACTGGGCCTGGTCTTGGTCATACAGATAGTGTAGAAGTAATTTGTACTATTCCAGCTCTGGTCCTGCTTGTGGAAGCTTGAGAGAGACACTGGCCGTAACAGTCATTTAGATTATTAACCACCTCTGGTCCTGGCTATAGGAACTTTGTATGTCCTGGCCCAACAGATAATGCAGATCACTGGGCTATTAATCACCTCCAATTCCCAGCTTTCTGTATAGAAGAACAGGTTTTACGTCCACTCCTTTGAGGACAATCCTGCATGCTTACTATTACTGGCTTTCCTGGAAATCTGTGGGTACAAGGACCTTCATGCTGTGCTCTCTACACACAAGGTCCTGGTTTTGCAAGCATGAAAGATGAAAGGTTGAGAGGGTCATTGAGTTGTGACACAGTTTCAGAGAGCCATTGAGACTAGGTAAGGTGTGGCAGTATTGAGTATTAAGTAGCCTCAGAGGCTATTGCTTGATGCTGTGAAGCCTAATTTCAAGGGAGACCCAAAAACATTGGGGATGCAGAGATCATAGGCTGTCCACTAAGGAACACTGCAGGGATGGACTGGAGCTGTACCCAAAGAGAGGCTATCGGTTCTGCAGGTGCAGAGCCAGAGGGGCTGAGCTACCCATGCCCTTCAGAGCCCAGACTACTCCACCATGAGCTCAATCTGCATGGAACTTCAGGATTCAGTGCTGGTTCTGCTGAGTTCAGGCCTTGTTTCAGTCCAGTCTTTCCTTGCTATGTCCTCATTCCTCCTTTGGGGAAGGAATCTTTACTTTATGCCATTGTTCTGGCTGTTTTTTATGTCAGCTTGACATAAGCAAGGGCAATCTGGGAAGAAAAACATCTTAACTAAGAAATTGCCTCCATAGGATTGGCCTGTAGGTAAGTCTGTAGGGCATTTTCTTCACTGATGATTAATGGGAGAGGGTCCAGCTTTTGGTGCCATCTATGGGCAAGTGATCCTGGATATAAGAAAGCCGGCAGAGAAAGCCATGAGCAAACCAGTTAGCCATTCTTCCATGGCTTCTGCTCTAGTTTCTGCATCCAGGTTTCTACCCCAACTATTACTAATGATAGACTATTACTTGGAAGTATAAGATGAAATAAACCCTTTCCTCCCTGAGCTTCCTTTAGTCATGTTACTTATCACAACAATAGAAAAGCTAACTTAGCCACTGCAAATTGGAAGTATATAATTTGTTTTTGATTTTACAGGGACTTGCTATTAAAAGATAGCCTTGAGTTTTAGAAGAAACTTCATATATTTTGATACTATTAAAGATGATGAAACTTTGGAAGTTGACCTGAAAACATTTAGCATTATGAGACAGCTATGGGCCCGTGGGGGTCAGAGGCATAATGTTAGGGTTTGAATGTGAAATGTCTTCCATAGGCTCCAGTGATTTAATATCTGGTGCCCAGCTTGAAGTGGGTCTTGAGGTTTGATAGCCTAGTTCTATCTCCTACCCCTTCTCTGCTTCCTGACTGCATATGCAGTGTCCATCCTTCTGCCACTATGCTTTCCCCATCATGGTGGTGGTAGCTTTTGGAGCTGTTTGGCAAAGTAAATCCTTCCCTAAGTGGTTTCTTGTCAGGTATTTGATGGCTGCAATGAGAAAAACGAAACCAAACAACCATCACAAATGATTACAGGAAATGCGAGGACACTGCCCTCTGGGCATGGCATGGATATTCCATCCTGCAATCAGAGCAACCATGATTGGCACCGGGGATCTTTACAAGATGGGGCTGGTTACGTGTTTTCATAGGAAGGGATGGAGAGGGTCGTTAGACCTTCACCTGAGATAGATACTCCTCCCTGACTCATACTGTATATGATTCTTATCCAGTTGTGTGTAGTCTAGAGTGGTGCTGGATAATATGGGAAAACAGAAGGGTAACTGAGGGGAAAATCCACTCATGCAGCTTTCTGGAAGTTGTTATCATGACACAATGTATACTTCTGTGGGTGGGACTTTCAGTGATTCAGCTGTTTGAGGGTTGCCCACATTCTTGCAAGTAACCCCCCCGCCCATGCTTCTTTAAGGAAGACCGATAAACTTTTCTTTAAACCAAACTGGACTTAGATGAAATAATTTCTTTGGCCTTTCATTGATGTCCTCTCAGTATTCAGATAGACATTGTTCGTGTCTCCCCAAGAAAAGCCATAGAGCAGTGGTGTAATGCTGACCTATAACATTGTTTTAAACAGGTCAATAGCAAGACCTTCTCCAATGCAAGCTTCTATAAGGTAAACGTCTATACAAAGCCAATCGTCTGTTCTTAGACAGATGTGAGCTATGCTACACTCATGGAGAAATGGTTCAACTTCTTGCCTTCAATTTAATGTTAGTAAATAACAACAACACGTAGTCTATGGCTGTTCCTAGGTATATTTAAGACTTCTTGTCTAGGCAAAGTGAGGAAGTTGTTCAATGAGAAAGAAAAATATTAATGAGAGTTGAGACAGCTCAGTGGATAAAGCACTCACTGGGCAAACATGAGGCCTAGAGTTCTGATCCCCAGTAAATTGTCATTCTTCACCCTAAACTTAGTTGCACTCTTTGTGTTAGTGTTCAGGATTCATTGGGTTGACCACCTAGTCCTTCTGCTTCATAGAGAAATTGACTAGGATAATGCACTAACTGGAAGGTTCAGCATGAACTTGTCCTCATGAATAACAGTTGGTGCTGGTTGTTAGCCAGTAGCTTGACCAAGGCTGCCTTTACATACTCACTCATGACTCTCAGGCAAATTGATCTGGAGAGGGAACATTCCAAAAGGGAGGAAAAAAACAACCAACTCTCCAAGGCCTCTGCTGGTCAAAGCAGTGAGAAGACAGATTTGGTTTAAAACCAGGGGAAATAGTTGTGTTGACAGTCACAGTGGCATGGATTGAGTCCATTTAATCTATAGAGAGTATGGGCTGCATAGTTGCTCAGCAGGCATTTGTAGAATGAAGAGATGAGTAGTATACCTGGGTGTAGGACACATAGGCTGTGCTACCAGACAGGTGTAAGGACTGGTGAGGTGGATCATGCTCAAACCCTAGGAATCTCTGAGATGGTAGGAGTGGAGCTGCCCCCTCCCTACCTCTAGTGCCTGCTCTGGAACACATAACCACAATCACCAACTGAGAGGAACACAGTCAGTCAGTCAGTCAGTCAGTCAGTCAGTCAGTCAGTCAGTCAGTCA
>JADRCH010000019.1:12626351-12652442 GCA_019843965.1 Rhynchomys soricoides | reverse complement strand
TCAGTCAGTCAGTCAGTCAGTCAGTCAGTCAGTCAGTCAGTCAGTCATGTAATGCAGAGCCTGGAATCCTTCTCCAAGCAAATAGAGCATCACTAACATCACAAACAGCCTATAGACAACATCCCCCCCATCCCACCACACTCCCCAAGGTTCATATAGTACCTGTGCACATGGAATAAAGCACACAAGTCATTTCACCAAGGATCGTCTAAGACTGGCTGTCTTTACTGAGCTTGGGGGGAAGAGTGCTCTCCTCTCTCTCTCTCTCTCTCTCTCGCTCTCTCAGCATCCATTGAGTGCTCTCCTCTCTCTCTCTCTCTCTCTCTCTCTCTCTCTCTCTCTCTCTCTCTCTCTCAGCATCCATTGTTGGATCGTGGACCCTCCTGGCTGGCCAGGCTCTCGATGCCTGCAGAGTCTCACATCAGAGCTGCGGCAGCTCATACCTCAGCAGCTGCCACCTCAGTGTCAAGTGACCCGGGACCCTGGCTACCTGTCCCAGGTGGGCCATCCAAACCTCTATACTCCTCTTAAGAGCTGTAACACTCCTGGCATTCCCAGCCCTACCGGAGTCCCGTGGAACCTATCCCCAGGCTCCGCTGTGACATACTAAGAAGTATGTATTAGATATAACCATTATACCAATTTGGTTACCCTGCTTCCGGCAATGCAGACACAGGTCATTAATATCCATCAGAGCTCAGGCACCATGGCCATTAGCAGAGGGGCAGAGGCTAATGGGGTCTCATCAGATTTCCCCCACAGGTTCTGTGCCTGCAATAGCCCAAGACAGATAGCATAGGTCCAGCATCTGAGCTAATGCAAGTTTCCTTCTGCCAATTAACCCAGGTTAGCCTGGAATACAAAGACAGAGCCTGGATTTTGAAGTCTGTAACAGACCTAAGAGGGACCAATGAGGAATCTCAACAGAAACGTGTCCGTTGGAGGACAGCTTGAAGAGCTCTGCTTAGCTGTTCACTAATGCTTTGTTCACAGCTTTCCCCAAGATCAAATTAGAACTAGACTTTCCTTTTTCCTTTTTTCCTGTAATTCCTTTAATTCTTTGGACAAGTTTATGCGTGTATATTAATGTAATTGAGCATTTTCAGTCCCCATTCCTCTCTCATTCCTACCCTCTTACTGAATCCCCCTTTTTCTTTTCAAAAAGTCCCACTCCAATTTACTTGTTTTTAAAACTTTTTATTGGTTCTTTGTGAATTACACACCATGTACCCAAATCCCACTCATCTCTATCTCCCCTCGAACACACCTTCCAACCTTGCAACCTCGTCTACAACAGAGAAAAAAAATATCTCCTTATGGAAGATGTAGTGTGTCGAAGTGTGTCCTGCAGTGTACCATTTTGTCCACACTTCTTTGCTAGCAAAGACTCATGGCCATGAGTTGTTGGTCTGGTGTGAGGCGTCTGGCTTCTGCTCCACTATCAATACTGGAACCTCACTGAGACTTCCCTAGGGTATCCTGTTGTTGCCTTGTGTTATGGAGATCATGTAGTCAGCCAGGAGAGCTGACCCCAGGGTCATGAGAATGGGAGAAATAGCCTTGACCTCCACTGGATACAACACTCAAGAGAGTGGGCCCTGCACCTGGTCTGCAAGGTTAGAACTGGCCCTGGTTGGAGGAGCATTGCAGATGAGCCAGCCTCAAGGGCATGAGAATAGGAGAGCTGGCTCTGCCTCTTGCTGGTTACCATTGGATGGGCAAACTGGGACAGGGCAGGAGGGCTCACCCCATGGATGCAGGAGAGCTGAGGAGCTGACTAGCTCAGATCCCTCTCAGGCCCAGACTCAGGGCTTTGAATTGGCTCACCCAACATCTACCTCATGTTGGAGTACATGAGGTGGCCAATACCACTCATATTTTCATGTCTTTTTGTGTATGTGTGAAACAGAGTTGTTGGCATTAGCAAGGCTTATTTATTGCAGCATGCACAACATGACAACTTTAGCAAGTTACATTCCTTCCCTGGCAACCGTTACCTACCACAGCTCCTCAGAGAGGAGAGTGGATTCATGAGCCCTCCTGTCACAGAACGTTTAGAGATTTGCGCAGGCCTTGTGCAAATACCCATGGCTGCTGTGAGTTCAAAGCCATACCATGTCAAAAAGACAGCTCTCCTCTTTCCAACCCTCTCATCTGACACGTTCCCCTAGTCATGGAGAAGGTGATGTGATGCCTTCTTTAGGGCTGAACACTTGGTAGTTGCTTAATTTCCACACGTTGACCAGTTATGAGTCTCTGCATTAATGATCTCCCACTGCAAACACAAGTCTACCTGACCAAGGTACAGAGAAACACAAATCTATGTGTATAAATATAAACATTTCCAAGGCAGTTTGACACCATATCCATTTAGCAGAACAAGTAAGTTCTCTTTGAGGGCCTATAGCCTCGCCAGCTATGGGCTTTGACCAGGTTTAGAGTACCAGGCCTGGGTTTCCTCCTGTGGAGCAGACTTCAAATTCACTAAGAAAGCATCCTTTCTAAATCAGCATGATCCCCAGGCCTTTGCCACGCCACCTTTTTCTGTGCATGTGGACAGTCGTTCTCCCTTCTCAGTGGGGACATTTCAAAAATCTCAGCAGATGCCTCAAAACTATAGATAACACTGAACCATATGCATAGTTTATTCCTATACATGCCCTCGATGAAATTTAATTTATAAATTATGAATAATAAAATATTGACACACTAATCATAAAATACACAATTTCTAACATATCGTACTATTTAAAGATTATGAGTTCTTTATTTCTGATACTTTCCATGAAGTGTTTCTGGACAACAGTTGACCTGTGTGGGTAGTTTTTAAAGAAAGGAGGTAAAAATGCAGATGAAGGAAAACTGTTGTATTAGATATTTCTTCTCCTTGTCGTTCGAGCTACTGGACTACCAAGACGATAGGGATAGATCAAGAGACAGAAGACACCCTTCTGAGGAAGTGTGTGAGGCCCAAGGTATTTACTGAAACTTCCTAACAAGGAAGCTAACAGGGGAGAAAGACTAACAAGGCTGAATATCCAAAGGCTAAGCAGCTAGGTGTGGTTGACAGACCCTTGCTGGGGACTGGAGCAGTGCCAATCCCACAGCACCACTGATGTCCAGAACCAGCAGCTAGAGGAGAGACCTGTCCTCTCCCACAGTTCTCTTAGAGGTTCAAATACAGGACCAGTGACAACATGACCTGAGCTTGCATGCCCAGCATCTCAAGGATCAGCTTACTCAGAGGGTGGGCAGGAGGCAGGTTTTCTCCTAGGTAATGTGCGTTTACCCCCAGTTCTCAGTACCCATGAGAGAATGCCAGTGGTCCTCCACAAAGCCACTGCCTGGATGTTCCCACGTTGGTCCACTTTCATTGCCCCCTTGAGAGGGTGAGATCCTTAGTAATAGAAAGGGGGTGTTTCTATCAGGCACTACCAGGCTACTGTTACACACATGAGACAGTATTCTCTTCTCTATTGGATTCTTTTTTTTTTTTTTTCTTCAAAGAGTAGTTTTATTGAGTTCGGGTGAAAAATATCCATTAGATTTAGCAAAAACAAAACAAAAGCAAAAGCAAAAAGAACAACCAAACAAAAAAACCCAGAGCAACAACAAAAATCCCGTCAGTGATCTTTGAACGAGATCTCAGCTTATTGTGAAAGTTTTTTCTTCATCTAGTTGTCTGAGGTTAGGATATAATCTGTTAAACATAAAATACTTAATTTTTTTTTTTTTGCTTAATGCATTCTAATGGTAATTACATTCCTGTTGACAAATTGATAACTTTTTACAGATTGATACTCTCTAGCCAATCTCTCAAACTCTCAGTTGTCCTTGTGAGTACAGAGGATCAGTGGGAAGAGTTGAAGTTATGAATAAGGGTGGGAAGCTTATCAATTTTTTTAAATTGTGCATAAAATTTTATCTAGTAAACATATTTCTAGGAATTTATGTTGACAAAAATATGTATGTACTGTGGGATATCTATCTCAGTATTATATACAATGGTGAATTATGAGAAACATGTCAAAATTACACACCCAGGATCTCAGGATCTATTGGATCCTTTACTTTGGTTTTTTCCCCTAAGCTAAAATATTGAGTTTTTAAATCTTATATCCAAGTAAGGAAGAAAAAAGATGGATTTTGATGACATTTTTCTGACCTATCAGATCAATTTGATGTAATTAAACATAATCAGTGATAGAAAATTCAGCCTTACCTCTCACTTTTCAATTATTTTCTGCTATAGCTTTTCCCACGGTCTAGCTCTATAAACAGTCGTTTCATTGGCAAATCTTCAGAGTTTTTCTAATTATTCTAGTGAGACCTTATACTTATCAATCTTTACTCAACAAATAAATATTTACTTAATCCCTAGTCTGTGCTAAACATTACTCTAGAAAGGAGTAGAACCAAGATAGAGTATGCTCTAGCTTCACCAAATTTATAATGTAAATGACAAAAAACGGTCAGGCCAATAAAAACTGTCAAAAAGCCATAGGTGCTGTGATAAGAAATTAAACAAGGTAGTGAAAGAGAGGAGATAGGTGTGGGATATATTTTAAGTTATTGTGTTTTGAAGGCTGTTCAGAGGTGGGGATGGGTGAGCAAAGGCCCAAGTAGCTGAAAAGAGATGATGACATCAGTTTAAGTAGATGGAATGAGTAGTGAGAGCAATCCAAACCAGCCATAAGCTTAGTGTGTGGAGGGAACATAGGCAAGGCCATTGTGCCAGAGTAGACAAAAGGAAAAGTGGGAAAAGGGAGATGGGTTTGGAGATGGGGTACCAAAGTATGGCAACCATTGCAAGTCATGCTGGGAACTTTTCATTTGATTGCAGAAAACCATGGGAAGCTGGTAGTTAGGAAAGAGATGTGCTTTCATATCTTAAAAGACCCCTGTGCGAAGTGGCGAGGACACGGAGACTAGAGAGCAAATCTGGGTAGTGCAGGATAATATGTTATATTAAAGCAGCATGGATGGATACGTTGATAAAGTCTAAGCTTCAGAATATATGTCCATAAGGCAAAAGGACTCAAGGACAACTTCTAGACAGAGAGTTCAATGAAACATAAATTTACATGGTGAGGTCTGTGTAATGAGGAGCACAGGGAGAGGCGATGAAGAGGAGTTCAGGATTCTCGTTTAGACACAGTAATTTGAGAAGGATTAATTGGGTGTCACAGTGATACACCAGGACATAACCTGGAGTCTAGGTGCAGGTTCCAGTCCATGCTGGCGATTTTCGAGGCACACGTTTAACTATCAGGCTTAAGAAGATGGTCTCTAGAGAAGAGAGGGCTGAGGAGCTCACACGGAGACCACAAGGTTCAACAGTAAGGAAGAGAAAACAAAGCGTCAAAGGACAGTTCCTGATCAGGAAGCCAGGGAGATGTGGGGAAACCAGAAGCAGGAAGAGTCCAAGAACCCAAATGAATTAAGTCTTCGACCCTCTGTCTTTATCATTTACTATCAGTACCCCTCTCCCTTTAAGCAGTGTTAGCACCGCCTCTCTTCAACAACGCATCCTTCCCAGACCTGCTGAAGAGCTATTTAACTTGTCTTTAGACCTTCTTGCCAGTCAGCTATGGGGATAACACTCCCTCTCAACTTGCCCAGGGAAAGGACAGCCAAAAACAAATCTTCCCTGTATAAGGTATTTATTTCTCCATCCTTTCCAAAATAACATGTTTCCACTGTTCCATTCACCTAGCCTTGATTTCCCTGAACGAATAACAGCATGATTAATGGGCATGTGCTCCTAGAAGAAACATGGATACAAAAAGCAGACTTCCAGGTGAGTACTGAACAGCGTTTCCTGCTTTTCCTGCCAACTTAGCATTGCTCTTAAAATCAAGAAGGGTTTGCCTTCTTGGAACCTGAACATAATTCGGATCAGCTATGAAAACCACTGGTCAAGTAAACACTGATCGTAGGAACGGGAGTACTAAATGTGACCACCTCCCAGCTCTTGCTAAACCTTGGAGTTGTAGCTAATCAGTTAGTAACATTGAAAGACTCCTTTTATGGAGGCTTCCCTACAATCAATGGACTCATTTTATGTAAATATTTAGCCAGGCAATAAACTGGACAGCCTATATTACTCAACAGCAGCCTTAAAAGGCCCTCCCGATTTATATACACAGCATTTCAGTAGAGCAATACATTTTATATGCATGACATGGTCAGCGATAAATATACCAGGGTAGGTCAAACCCTATTTGGTCCTTTGCTTTTAACTGTCTTGGGCTTTGTGTGTTTCTTTAATCAGTTGGATGGTTTAGATAAACAACATGTATTAGTCTTTGGAAGTATAACATGCCTTGAACTTTTTCCAGATATTCATTCCCATTCATCATCATAATAGTTGTTCCCCCTTGGCCATCATTAAGATTAGAAATGTCCCTGGACCATTTAATGATATTCCAGAAGACTGGACAGACTTTTCATGCCTTGATGAATTGCGATCATTCAGTTTAGACCAATGAAACTGGATATCCTTGAGTGTACCTGATGGCTGTAAGGAGTTTGGGGAAAACACTGCAGCCTCAGAATGGCTTCACAGAACAACTATCCACTGGGGAACATGTGTGACTTATGCAAAAGTTGATTAATGAATTAGTATCTAATCTAAAAGCTAACTACAATGGATATTCTTTGTTTATAATGCTAAATATAGTTTTTCTCTAGTCATTAAGTAACTCGCTAGAATCCATATGAAATGATTTTTTAAACACTACTTAGATGTCAAAGAATGAAATTCTCCCCCAAATTGACTTTTAAATGCTCACACTAGCATGGCATAAGCTCCTTACCAAATGGGGAAGAAAACATTTTAAAACTCACTATTAGCTTACATTCTAGCTGTCTCAGAGTAAAGAAAAACTTGTAACATCTCCAAGTATCTCCAAGTGGCTACTGTGGGAACTATGACTCTCACATGTCTGTAACATGAGCAAACACATAACTTGTGTCCACAGACTCTGAAACCATTGCCATATCTCTGCTTTAGGATTAACTGATGCCACTAGCAATGCACTTAGATAACCTTTAAGCAGGCATATAACTCAGTAGAATACTTATATAGTATGGATGTAGACATGGGTTCAAGTACCAGTACCATTTAAATAATGTTTTAAAATAATATATAAATATAATCTTTTAAAATATTACGTTTTTCAAATCGGTGTCTCTGTGCTTGTGTGCATATAAACATAGGTCTACAAAGACCAGAAAAGGATACCAGCTCTTCAGGAGCTGGGATTACAGGTGGTTGTGAGCTGCCTGACATTGGTGGTAGGAACTGAACACAGGTTTTCTGGAAGAGCAGTAAGTGCTCTTAAGTCCAGCCCCTATAAGTGTAATTTTTAAGTTCATCTACAACTATTATTGAGACTACTGTGTCAGGAACAGAAATTTGGGTATATGTATGTATATATACCCAAATATGTATAGATATCCAAATGTATTCTACATACACACACACACACACACACACACACACACACACACACACACACGTGCCCGTGCGCGCGCAGAGAGACACAGGGAGACAGAAATATAGAAAACAAGCACATGGTGACTGGAGCCTAAAGACTCCTTTAAGATTCTGGCTATACCTGCAGCAGTTTTACGAAGTTACTTACAGGAATATCCTCCATTTTCTCCTTTATTTGCCAAATATTTACTCAGCATGTATAATGAGCAAAATGGTATTCTTGGGATACATGAGAGGAGAAGAAACAGATAAAGGGATTTTATTCTATTGCAGGTCTTGTTTAATATTATTTCCCTCCTTCCAGAACAGCCAAATGAGTCAAAGGAGATATAACTCCTGGGAGCCATGAATTGATGGTCTCATGGAATGTCACTACTGACATGCCAACAGCAGAACAGTCTCCTGAGGTGGACTTGGAGACTCCTCAGGCAGAAATACAGATAAGCATCCCTGGAAATGGATTTCAGCACTCTGGCAGTAGTAGAGACCAAGAGCTTTGGAGGATTGCCAGTGAGTGATCCAGAGCAAAGAAAAGGCCCCGAGCTACCACCACTAACTACCCCACCAGCCATTCTCAAGACCACAGGTCCCAGTTCTACCAGCAGTGTGTTAGGAACTCTTCTCATTAAACAGCTTGAGTGGAACCCTAAGTTTCCCAAACTATACCTTATACACTCCTGAATGTCTGCAGGTATAGTCTCCATGTCTCATAAATCACATGAAAATTACACACTCGGAAAGCAATGAGTTCATAGTTCAGGCAGAACAAGGAGATGAGCCTCCCCAAGCACGAGGGAATTCTTCAGTTGGCTGCCCTCACTCCCTTGAGTCTCAAGGTCTTGACTAAGAGGCCTGTAAGTACCTGGTTACATCTCTTAGTTTTTTATTTTATATGTGCATTTGGACCCTCTACCCTTCCTTTACTGCTTGATTTCTTCACTTACAACCTACAGTTTCCTGAGCTTGAATGTAGTGCTTTCTTCTGTGCAGCGAGATTCAGTTGCTATTTCTTTAAGTTACTTTTCAGCTCCCTTCTCTTCTTGCTACAGCTTCTATTCTGCACATGACAGACAGTACACTCGATGTCCCGTGGTCTTCATTCCTCATTCTGTGGCCCCACCTTCCTTAGCATGCACAGTTAGATTAGCATATCAGTCTGCCAGTTTGCACATTTCCCCAGATGCTCACACCAGGAAATTCACCTTTTCATCTTGGAATCTGAAGGATAAGAAATGCCAGCACCCTGCCCCTGCTGGTGAGATACAATAAGAGTGAGGTGGAATTTCTTACCCATTTTTTCCTCCTTCTGAGAACTATGTGCTCAGATCCATAGCCCATTTTTAAAAATGGGTCATTTGGGGTTTTTTTGAACATTTTTTGAGTTTTTTATATATTTTGGATATCAATTCCATGTCTGGTGTATAGCTGGCAAAGATTCCCTCCCATTCTGTGGGATACAAGTTGGCCTAGCTAATTGCTTCTTTAGCTGTGTAGAAACCTTTTAGTTTTTATGAAGCCCCACTTGCCGGTTGTTGGCCTTAATTCCTGGGCTAACAGAGTCCAGTTCAGAGAGTCCTTTCCGAGTCCCTCTGTCACAGAGGCCTGCCTATGCTTTCTAGCAGTTTCAGTGTTTCAGGTCTCACAATTTACTTCTTCAGCCCACTTATAGAGTTAGTTGTTGTGCAAGGTCATAGATACAAGTCTAAGCTCTTTCTTCTGCATATGGACATCCAGTTTTCCCACTATAAATTGTTGAAGATGCTTTCTTTTCTCCAGAGTATGTTTTTGGGGTCTTTGCCTTAAAGACAAAGGCATTACATGGCTGAAGCTATGTGTCCATGTGTGGGGCTTCCGTTTTGTTCCGTTGGTCACCAGTCTGTTTCTGTGCCAGTACTATATTGTTTTTATTTCTATGGCTTTGCAATATAATTTATAATCTGGAATGGGGCTGGGCGGGTGGGGTGATGGTGGTGGGAAGGAAAGCCCTTACTGCTGGTTGGGTTGCGGATTGGTATAGTCACTACAGAAATCAGTGTGCATACTTTTCAAAAAACTAAAATTAAATCTATCATATGACCCAGCTATATGTGGCATAAGCCCAAGGACTTGACATCCTGCTCCACAGATACTTGCTCAGCTGCTTATTAACAAAACTTAGATAGTGGAAACAACCTAAATGTTCATCAGCTGGTGGATGAATGGGTACTAAAAACACGATACATATACACTATGGAATGCTAGTCAGCTGTGGAGAAAAATGAAATCCTGAACTTTGCAGGTAAGTGGATGGAACCAGAAAGGATCACACTGAGTAAGGTTACCTAGACCCAGAAAGACTGAATGTCACATGTTTTTCCATCAGAGGCACCGAGTTCCAAATCTTCAGGTCTCAGTGTATATCCTGTAGTAACTGCAGACACCAGTGGAGTAAAAAGGAATCTTTGCCAGGGTTGGGCACCCATAGAGGGGATTAGCAGATAAGTGATCTGATGGGCAAGTGTGGGCTCTCATTAGGATGGGAGAGCAAAATAAAAGTAGGAGTAGAGAGGGCAAGACAACCCTACGGATGTCTGAAAAAGTCATAAAAACCACACTATTAAAAAAATCTACCTGAAATTACCTATAATGGGTGTAAGTCAGTGTATAAATACATTAATTTAAAGGGAACTTTCCTATCTGGGCTGACAACACTCCCTCCAAGAGTCAAACGACCATCTACCAACCCCCTCCACCAAACAGTGGGATCACAAGAGGAGGACCTGTTTTCTTAGTGTCATACACCCAGAATAAACCATGTATCAAGCTAAGGTGAAAACTGGTGAAGCAGGCCGTGGTGCAAATGCCACAGCCTCTAGCTGTTCTTAGCCAGTTCTGGTAGATTTTCTTGAATACCGTTTCTTCACTTGCTGTTACTTGTGTGCATATTGTGAGGTATAGCTCACATGTTTCCCATTTGTACAGCTAATTGCTTCAGGAACACTTGCTACAAAGACGCTTCTCGACTGCTTTGCTATGCTCTATTTGTTGAAAGTGAATTGATCATGTATTTGCATGATACTTCTATTTCTGGACTCTATGTTCTTTTAGATTGTACTTTTTCTTAATGTCTGTGTCAATACCAAGACACAGTCTTGATCGGTATTCTTTACAGTAAGTGTTGACACGTTGTGGTGCCTGTCACTATTGTTCTGGTCATGGAGGTCTTGGCTACTACCAGCCTGTATATCTCCATATACATTTTAGAATAACATGCCAGCTTTCACAGACACTAACATCTGGTAAGGATTCTGCTTTGGCAGCCATTCAGAGGATGAAAAAAAACAGATACAAGAGCAAGAGACCTTCCAAAGAGAATAGATAATCACCCCCATTGGTGGGTTCTCCCCGTCCCGCTTTACCCTCTCCCCTTACCTCCTTAAGAATTTGTAATATCCTTTATAATTCTAACATTTTTCTTTCTCCAGTTTTAAAGATTCAACCAGAGGCCCTGCTCAGCCAGTGAGCTGCATCCTGCAGGCCCACCTTTCTTCCTATTTAAGATTACATAAGAATTTAAAAATGCAGTCTTTGTCCTGATTCTTATCTTGAAGACTACAAGATGTGCAAATTAATCTTTATTTTGCTTTTTGCAATTAATATATCCTGAAGTTAGTCTCCTTAAAACATAAAGAGAAACACACCTTCCCTTCTAACACTGCATACTACTCTTATAAGAATAAAGCAGTTGATACCATAACCCTATAGTGGCTACTGGTTTCCTTCAGTGCTCTGACATGAACATGCCACAACAGGTGTCCTAGCATAGACATCAGTTTTGGTTGTGGTGGGTGCAGCTGTAAGATCTATATACTTATGTTGCTGAGTTACAGAGTACATTGATATCACTTTGCTACACACTGACAAATTGCTCTGTCCCTACAGACAAGAGACAGTGAAGATGGAAGAAAAGGGAGGTTGGGGTGAGGTACTTTGAGACTTTTACCTTTTACCAAAAATGTTTGAGAGTTAATGTTAATACTGTTTAAGCCAGGGCACCCCAGAGTAAGTCATATGACATAGGAAGAAAGCTGGAGTGATAGACAGCATCCTCTCCAGAAGATTCAGAAAGTGGCCCAGCACTTTCTGACATAATAAAGTCTAAGTCCTAAGGATCTCTGATCTAACCCTGCATCCTTAATCTGACAAATGTGAAAAGCGTGTCCTCAAGTCTCTAAGAGGCAAGTGTAAGTGCATACAGGAACACAGTGACAAATCCAGGACCAGCCCTAGATACCTTCCTATCAGTTTACTGACGTACAGTTCCCACTTGACCTGGAAGGCAGAAGACCAACCCTCAAAGATACCCTCACTCTGAATATGTTTTGTACAAGTGAACAGGCTTTGCAGGTGTATGTGGCATTCTGTATGGACCCTGTAGGAGGGAAATTGTCTTGGCTTATCTCTGTGGGCCCTTTTGCACTGTCCCAGGCAATTTGATGTAAATGATATAACCAAAGTGATGCTGGGCCAGTCTAGACCCAAACCTTAGTCCTAGGCAGCTTCTGCTTTTGTGCTCTTGAAAGTTGTGTGATACTATCTTTCAAGTTAGTGGCATGGACAGATTACAAAGGGGAGCCCTGAGCATGCAGGAAGAATGAAACACCAGTATGCCAGATGGGTCCAGCCTCTAGGTGGCCTCCAACTTACCATAGCACACCAGGTACTATCAACAAGAATAGCAGAATATGCACCGAGGGAAGCCAAGCCCAGTTACAGAACCAGGAGCAAATAGTTTAACGCTACTAAAATCTGGGGTGATTATTTAGCATGGGACTGTCAAATAGATGACCTAAGAGTTTCAACCAGAGCACCTGGTGGATTGAACTAGCATTAACTAGAGTGGTGGGCATGGTTAACAGGTTTGGGGAAGAAATTAAAATCTTACCACTTCTACATGAAGCAGGTAGAGGACCAGTTTTCTTAATCCTCTATCTCTTAAGTACTGATGACTTTTCCAGGGTTTAAAGAGGCCATGTGAATGGATACTGATATAATAGCAGAAGTTAGAGGGATTGTTTCAGTTTTTCTCTTTCCAGCTTCTGAGGCTATTAATCAGAGGAGTCCCTATGGCTGTGCATGGTAGGGAATCTCTCGCCTGTCCCTGGTTTTACTTGCTGTGGTTTTAAGGCTTTGATAACAGCGTCATGTAAAGGAGAAACCACTGAGCTCATGTTCCCTCCACACTTTCCACAACTAGTCATGGTAAACCACCTAGGGCTTGGATGATGGCTTCTGGAAGCTGAGTGGGCTCCTTGGAGAGCAGCCCTAGCCAAGGTTAGATTTAATCCTTCCTTTGGACAGCAGCTTGTGGGAAAAGAAAAACTGCCTGGTCAGTCTGGTCAGCCTATGGGTCTCTCTGATCACAGACATGTGGGCTAATACCTTGTAGACCTGAACCCTAACTATGCTGAAGACTGTGCATTACTTAGGAATTCTTAATGTCCCAGAACAAATGTGAATTTAAAAGGACTAAGTTTTCATTGCCAATCTTCCATTCATTCCCACTAATAGCCCATGACATCTACCCAATCATGCTTTCTCTCTGGTTAACAGGATTCTATAAAAAGGTTTATAAAACACACAACAGTTTACTTCTTCTGGGCTCAGTCTTCTTTTGTGCCAGTGTTCCTCGGAAGGGGGAACAGCTTTCACCTAGATTGCCTCAGGAGGTCTTCCACCCAAGAATGGCTTCCCTCAAAATGCCATGACAGTCTTCCTATGTAGTTTTGACTGAACTTAAACTCCCCATCCTCCTGCTTTAGCCTCTCGCATGCTAACTGCTGAGATCATGAGCATGTGCTACCACACCCAGCTTGAAAGACACCATTTCAAAACGAGTTTCATGAGGTTGTTATTACATGGTCTTTCATGGCAAAGTACTCTGAACCAGTTTGGGCTCTAAGGTCCTTTAAAGTAATAATGTGCTTTGGGTAATAATGTCCCTCCAACTTCTGTTATTTCAAAACCCGGTCTGGTCTGTGATGCACAATAGGCCTTGAGGAAGTCTCAGATACACTGCTCTTCAGAGTCTATGTATCTGCCATCTCCTTAGAAATGTTTACATGTCAGCAGCATAGGACTTGCCACTGACTTAGATGCAGATTTCTCAACTTTGACGGCACATTTGGAGTTGTTTTGAAGAAGTACTAATTTTCTGATACCCATGGCCTGCTGTGTATAGAGATAGGACAAGCTTCCATGCTTCCCAGAGATATCCTCTGGCACTGAGGTGCAGATCTGCACCTCTAGTTGTTTGGGGGTACCTTCCAAAAGCAGTTTAAAGACACAAGGGTCTTTCTGAAATTTCCCAGTCAGAGCTGAGCATGCCGAAGTCTCTTATTCTCTGTCAGTTCTGAGTCTCTGTAGAATACTATCTACTATAAACAGCAACTTCTCTGATGAAGGCTAAGCTGTATTAGTCTATGAGGATAAAACAGCAAGTCACCAGGAGTCAATCTAATACTATGTCTGCCTAGCTATGATGTGTTTTTAAAATACACATTTCTAGAATTTAAAAAAACGACAGAAAAAATTCAAGAATACATTGAAAAATTATCCACTGTGATCAAGTCAACTTCTGTTCAGAGACATGGGGATGGTTTAACATATCTAATCCACTATATAATTAATCCATGGTATAAATGGACTAAGGGACTGTGACGTTTTGTATATGCTTGGCCCAAGGAGTGGCACTATTAGGAGGTGTGGCCCTGTTGGGGTAGGTGTGTTACTGTGAGCATGAGCTTAAGACCCTCACCCTAGCTGCCTGGAAGCCAGTATTCTGCTAGCAGCCTCCAGATGAAGATGTAGAACTCTCAGCTCCTTCTGTACCATGCCTGCCTGGATGCTGCCATGCTCCCACCTTGATGATAATGGACAGAACCTCTGAACCTGTAAGCCAGCCCCAATTAATTGTTGCCTTTGTAAGAGTTGCCTTGGTCATGGTTGTCTGTTCACAGAAGTAAAACCCTAACTAAGACAGGGTCAGAACACACATAACCATCTCATGAGCTGCAGAAGAAGTCTTCAACAAAATCTAACATTCATAACAGAAAACAATGGACATATCCCAACATAATAAAAGCAATTTATAAGAAGCCCACAGCTTCCTAAATAGAAAAAACTCAAAGTATTTTCACTAAAATCAGGAACAAGACAAGAATGACCTTTCTCTTCATTCACTGGGTCAAAAAATAATCATCGTTCTAGGGATTGTGAGCAGACCTAGGAGACCCCCTCATATTTATCACCCAAAACTAATTGTCTCTGCTCCTAAAGAAACACTATAAAATAACATCTGGAACTTACTTATGCATATTACATATACAATTCCAACAGGCATATAAGCAGATACTAGGTCAATTCACATTTAAAAGTAGAGATCAATAGAACAGGATCTGCCACAGGCAGACCCATAGAGGAGACAAGCAAGGTTGGCCACGTCACATGATCACCACTGCCCTGGATAGCAGAGTGCACCAGGTACCAGAGGAAAGGTGATAGCCTAGCTCTCACCAAGCCCTCAGATGTCCCACTTTCAAACTCAGAGCAGAGACACAATGATGGCCTTAAGGAATTCAGGCCAGGCTTTGTTGTATTGGGAGATTAAAGTATCTAATTCTTGGCTCCTAAACAGATTGAAAACAGGCATATTGGAGAATACGGTTATTTTCTTATCTGCTTCCACGTGTCCTACTTTTGCATGGCAACTATTTTACATCTGTTGATACGTTTGGATTCAGTACCTGGAACTGAGCGTGAGTGTACAATGAATGAATTTAGAAACACATTCCGTTTTCCCCTCCGTGAGTCTGCATAGAGCTTTCCCCACTTCAGACTCGACAATCTCTTAAGCATGTAGAGTACTGGAGAAGAGTCTGTTCTTAGAGGGCTGCTATCCTATTTTGCTGACCAGTTTTTAAACTCTCCATAGAAGGGGTCTTAAACTCAGACTTTTAAATATGACTAGAGTAAGTCAGGGGTTTGGAGGGGATGAATGAACCCAAGTTCCTAGTGAAATAGGTCAGATGATTTTCAGACTCCAAACGTCCTGATAGTTTTACGTGATCCAATCCAGCTACGGAGGCGTGGGGGGGGGGGGGGGAATCCCTGCCAACAGGTAACAGGTCTTTGAAAGCATTTTAAACCAAAGGCTCCCTAGCAGCCAGTCCATCTCTTCCTAAGTTTTCATTAAGAATGAGAAACAGATACTGTGGCACCAACCTGTCTACAAGAACATAGCGAGACAAATGTAATTGCCTGTACATGGAATATAAATCAGCAACTCTCAAATCATTCATATTTACACCCTCTTCATTTTGGTTGTCTTTCCTTTATAATTTGGCCATACATCCATGTCAAGTATATAATTTCATCTGAGGCTTTATCAGTTCCCGCCCAGAGCCATGATTATATGTTGCAGGGAGACTTCCTCCCCCTGAGCGAGTCTATCTTTAGTATCTTCTTGATAACCACTTCTTACATTAAAAAAAAAAAAAAATTAAATTAAAAGGAAAGTCTGGGTTTTCTTATGTGGCTCCAGAATCCCTAAATATAACAATTTATCAATCGCCACATTAAGCTCTCAGCTGCCACTGCAACTTTTCAAAGCAGAGTCCCTGCTCGTTCCCTTTGTTACTTATATCAAGTTGCAGTGGAAACTGCAGGTGCTTCTATATTGAGACTTCAGTCTCCTTACTGCTTTCCCTCTTGCTAGTGTGGGCTGTAGCTTCATGGAGCTAGGCTAGCAAGACGGGCAATGATAAAATGCCAGAAGAAGTTTTCTGTGAAGGAAATAAACACAGGTCATCAGTCTAGGATTCAAAGGATTAGTCAGAGACAAGCAGTCCCACGCCATATCCAGTAATATGCTTCTTTTATTTTTGTACCTTTATCTTAAAAATATATTTAAACAAGAAACAAAGATAATATTGAATTTTCCCATAAACTTTGCTTTCTTATTTACAGTGTTACATTGTAAATAACATTCCATCATACACAAATTAAAACTGTGTGTCACCGAACACTCTCTTTACATATTCTTCCATAATATAGTACACACGGCACAAAGCTATGCAATACTTAAGCTTCAAATAGCTCAGCAAAGAAGCACAAACTTTATCGATAAGACCATTACTTTAAAAGGTTCTGACTTTAATTCTCTGCTAGAATGGTTTCACTGAAACCACTCTGTGTTCAAGGAAAAATGCCCTGTGTGAGGGATGAGAACAACAGTTTAAGTTACCACACCATCCACTTAAACTGACACCATATTACTGATTACTGTTATTAAATGGACTACAATCAAGGTCAAGTCATTTAAACAAGCAGATTCACTCTTCAGTTCAGACACATTGTATCAACCATAGTTGGTACCTCTTGAAGCAATAAAATTTTCTACAACTTTAGGTTTACCTGTAAACAGTTAAAGCACACATTTTTGTAAAGACTTAATCATTCTCGTTCATAGGTTACACTTGAGGAGAACTTATCCCATCAGGGAGAAGCAAGCACACATACTGCACACGGACACACACCCACACATGCTTCCGCTCACCCATCTAAAACTCGAGTGTCAACCAGCACTAAGTATAGCAGCACTTAAGTATCCCAAGCAGTGCCCGAGGTTGCAATAAGAATTACAAAACAAGGAAGATAAAACATCCAACTTCAATTAAGCAGCCCAAAGCTCAGGCTCTGAAATGCCTCTCAGACACTTCATATTCAGTCTATGGAGTCAGTTCACAGGGCTCTCCAGGCGGCAAACCCCACCTTCGATGGCAACGGACTGTCCTGCCACTGCACCAGGAGGGAGCCGTGAAATGTGAGTCTGCAGAGAAAGAGAAAGAGAGCGTCAGAGGGGCTAGCGGAATCCCTAATGTGAAGCCAACTCAGAATATCACGTCTTTGCTGTTCTTCTCAGTGTCCCCCTGCTGAAATGGTGGCAACATTTAGGAGTATCATGCCCTGTTTGTTTAAACTGCTCAGGGATGTTTACTGGGCATCTGCTACATGCAAGCACAGCATCAGTTCATAGGGACGCAGAGGTGACAGAGACACCAACACCACAATAGCACAGAACCTATTAGCATCTACCTGTCATCAACACGGGCAGGCAGCCACAAGAGCTAGGCAAAAAAAAAAAAAAAAAAAGGCTGGGTAGTAGTGGCTTTTAATCCCAGCACTCGGGAGGCAGAGACAGGTGGATTTCTGAGTTCGAGGCCAGCCTGGTCTACAGAGGGAGTTCCAGGACAGCCAGGGCTACACAGAGAAACCCTGTCTCAAAAAAAAAAAAAAAAAAAACCAGAAACATTACTGTGGTAGGTTTCTAAAAGTTTAAAGACAGAAATGATCTAACAACCCCAATTTCGGATATATAAACCCCACTTCACAAACTGAAGGCAGATAGTTCTACACCAATGTGTGCAAAATTAATGTTCAATCTTCATAGCAGCATTGCTCACAACAGCTCCAAGATAGAAACAGGTCAAATGTCTATCACTGGATGAACACAGTGTACATGATAGAATATTACACATCCTTAAAAAGGCAGGGACCTGAAGAACATGAATAAACCTTGACAACATTAACTTAAGTAAAATAATAAGCCAGCTATCCAAGAGCTAAGAGAGTAGATTCTACTTCCATTTTGGTACCTACAATCAAATTCATAAACATTAGAAGTTAGAACAGTAGCTGTCAGAGGCTGAGAGAGGGGAATGGGGTGGGGGTGGAGTGATGTGTAACAGGCAGAGACTTCCAGTTTGGGAAGATGAAAACGTTCTGAGATGGGTGTAGTGACAAGTTCCTAACAATGTGGGTTACTTAGTGTCTCAGAGCTAGTTGAAACTGATTCACATGATAAATTCTATGTTATGTATTCTATGTATGTATTAACAATATTTACACACAAACACACACAGAGAAAGAGAGAGAGAGAGAGCGCACAGAAATGATAGTTTTCTACTTGGCCAGCGTAACTGTAAAACTGGCTAGTTTTATGTCAGTCTAACATAGACTAGAGTCATCTGAAAGGCCTCAGTTGAGATAATGCTATAAGGCCGGGCTGAAAGGCATTTTTTAGATTAGTGATTGATGTGTGCAGGCCCAGCCCAGCCCATAGAGGGTAGTGCCATCCCTGGGCTAATATTCCTGGTTTCTATAAGAAAGCAGGTTGAGCAAAGCATGATGAGTAAGCCAGTAAGCAGAACCTCTCTGTCGGCTCCCCATTAGCACCTGCTTCCAGGTCCCTGCCCTGACTTCCTTTGATGATAAACTGATGTGGAAGGGTAAGCCAAATAAGATTGGAATGTTTTGGGGTTAATCTAAATAGAGGGGCTTACAGGAGAATCTATCTTCAGACTTCCAAGAGAATCACACAAAAGTCACTGAGACATTGGGTGTCAGAGGCTAAAGAGAATAAATTAGTTGATGACATTAAAGAACAACAAAACAGCCAAACAGCCTGCAACTGAACTGAACTGAAGCTGTTGCGTCTTAAAGGAGCAGATTTCCTGTTGACCAAGATAAAGATCCTAACGTTTACAACAGCGGAACACATAAACAAGCTGAGTTAAGCCACAAAGTATCAGGGAAGAGTTAGGAAAGTCAAAGGGGTGGGAAGCTCTAGAGATGATCAGTAATAGTACATAAGCAAAATGCTAAAATGCACAATTAGATTTGTATAAATTGAGTTACTTGTATACAACAGAAATACTCAACTAGATAAAGTATTTAAACTAAAAAACTTGATTTAAAAAGTGAACTTTTCACAGTTCCCTCTTGCCTAAATCACCACTTAGTCTAGGCAGACTTCACACTCACGAGAATTATTTAAAATGTGACTGCATAGCTGCAGTGTTCCTTGCAAATGCCCCAGCAGCAGACAGAACCTTGCTGTTGAGGAGCAGCTTGTATGACTTGTACATAAGCTGGCTGACTGTTCAAAGCCAAAATGCTCAGGATTGTAGCTCTTTACAAGTTCAAATACATTCAGCACTGGGATTCCAAAGTGATATTTTAAACAAAAAAAAAAAAAAATGTGATTACTTGATATCTAATCTCTAAAGAGAACCTGATTTTAAAATCTTTTAAGAACACCTTGGTGCCTAAACTTTTGTAGTTTCTAGGAAAACTACAAACACATGATTTAATTTTAAACACATGGTTTAATTTTAAAGTCACAAAGCCTTTACTTAGTTATTATGTTTTGATTCTCTGCCTCCCCACACACAACTGCATTTCTACTTTTAGACTTGAGATCCTCTGTAATAGTCAGAGGATGACTAGTAAGTCATTACCTTACTTCAGTGGTGTTAGAAACTTACCTAGGCTGACAATAAAAATGATCCCTCAGAAATACTTTGCTTACTGCTTTTGCAATTCTGGGGCTTGGTCTCCCTTTTCTTTTTATTGTAGAAAATTCGAGTTAAGACACTGCAGTTAAAGTGAGGCAGGCATTTACAAGTAGACAAAAGGGATACAGGGAACACAGTTGGCAGTGGAGAAACTCACAAACTGGCATTTCCAACCACAATGTAGATGCACTCCCCACTCATTCACTAAATAAGTGCATGAAATACAAAAATCTACACAGGCATCATAAGGTTGTATGAAGATTCAGAATGCCTTGGGTTCCTGGCTGCATCTTCTTCTTCTCGGTAAACCAGCCTCCTTAGCAGTGCAGTATAGATATGTGACAGAAAGGTCAGGGGACTGTTTGAAATGTATCATTGCAAGACTTAGTGAAGATCTTCTTGTGCCCCTGTCTCTATCAGCTTTGGGTGATCTTGATGTTTGTGAAAACTGGGGCCTGGGACTCCCATTGTCAATACTTGGAGGGGAGCATTTTGGCAGTCAGGAAGCTCAATATCTCATCTTCTATGAATGAGAAATATATTTCTATTCTGTTTAAGTAATTATGCCCTTGGAGGTTTGCTTTTTATAGCAGCTTCTGTTATCTTAACTATATAAGCCAGTACTCTGAACCTACTATGTGAACTCTGTTGGTTATTTAACTTCATTAGGCTTCCACAATGATGAATATGAGAGTAACATTTATCATAAAGCTGATAAGGACAATATGAGACAGTAAATACAAAGAAAACGTGTTAAATATTAAATATTATTCAATAAATGTTAAATATTACTGTTTTAACAAACACACAGCCTAGCACAAAATATGTAGCATAATTTAAAGACTATCATATACCCAAGAGTTGGGAAATAGTATTTGAAAAGTGCTAAACAATCAACTTATCACACTTAGATGCCACAAAAAGAAAGTTTCTGACAAACTATTTTCTCACAGCATGGAACACTGTTGGAAAGACAGAAAACAGCCATACTAAATGAACAGAAGTGAGCAACCAATACAAAAGTACAAATTCTGGGAGACAGAATTCAGACCATAATCTATAGAGACTTTGAAATGACAAGGTTAAAGGCAGCAATGCAGCCTAGGCTTCAGTCTCCACTCGCTCTAAGCTCAAACGTCTCCAGCTCCCTCCTTTTCCCTATTCCTCTCCCTGTCCCTTGCCTTCTTGCTGCTCCTCAACCACACAGCACATGCCTGCATTAGGATCATGTGTTTTCCTCACTGCTAAGTTTTTCCTTCTAACATTGGTGTATACCTCTTGCTCATTTCTGCCGGATCTTTGCTCAAATGCTACCTTCTCTAGAAAGCGCACCCAGGCCACCCTTGCTGAGTCCTGCTTCAGCAGTGCATACAGCTTTACCACCATCAAGCCAACCTGTACTTGCTTATTCATTCAGCACCTCTGTTTCCTGGAAAATAAGCTGCATGTGGACAGAGAGCATTGTTAACCTGTACACTGTTTCCTCATTGGCACCTGAAAGATAGCCTGCACAGATAGGACCAATTATATAGAGTTATATAAATGAAATTACTATGACACTGAAGTTGCAGACTCTCAATAAAAATGAAAGTCTATATATTACCCAAGATTGATATAAAATAAAGAAATGGTATCATCCGACTTCATCCATTCCTTTATTTTATTTATTTTAGTTGTCCTCTCTTGGACCTAGGTATTCCAAACAGAACTAGAGACGTTGGCAACCAAAGTCAAGGTCAAGTTTTTATAAAGCACTCTTATTCCGGTAATCAAAGCCACTAATGTATAAAAATTAGGAAGTTTTAAATATAAAATTTGCAATTATCGTTCAGACAATCTTGCCTTCCATGCCCTCCCCTCCCCTTTTGTTAAAGAATTCTTCATTCACTCAAGATAGATACCGAGTTCCTACTAAGTGCACGCTATCCTTCAGGTGCCAATGAGAAAACATTGTGTATCTGTTGGGTTGTTACTTTTGTTAAATACAGATGAACTCAACAGCAGGAGAAATTTGGAAAACACTAAGACAAACTAGTTTGGATGTATGTTTCTCTTCTGGAAAGTGGGATTCTAGCTTGATAAGATGTGGGTAGTTGACAAGCCCACTCTTTCATTACCACGTCCTTCTGGAGATAAAGATATTCCCTTCCTCTACCACTTTGTCATGTCTTGTTAAATCTGCTTTATTTTTAAATTGTCGAGTCCTAGGACTTCTATTTTTCTCATTTAATGACAGTGCCACATGAACTTTCAAAATATAACCTGGGACAATATGCATGTTTATAGAATAACCCATTTAAGCACAAGTTAAGCTTCTCTTCTGTGTTTTCCACTCTGCTTCTTGGCAACATAAATTTGGTTCATACTACAGGCTAAACACACTTTACATCCTTAACATAGTCACATTTTTAAAATAATAATAAAAAACTACTGTTGGCATGGAGGTGAGGTGAGCCACTGCACACATAGGAAGAGAAGTCAGAGGGCAACTTCTGTATTCATCCTGCTTGTCCACCCTAACGTGGCTCTGGGGATTGAATTCAGGGTGGCAGTCTTGTGTGACATGTGCCTTTACCTGTATGGCCCAACATAGTCAAAACATACTTGACCCAGTAACAGTCACTCTGTATTCTTTTGCTGGCATAAACATGATAAACTTCTAAAAAGCATCTGCAAAGAGAAAGGCATGGGGAAGTTGTGTCTAGTTAGCTTTTGTTAGCATCCTCTATTGTGAGCTTCCTTTTCCCCCCTGCCTCTTAATGAGTTGAAGCAAGAGACACTACCACCCCCATTGGTTTCCCAGAGTTCCTGCACATCTCTTTCAAGAGTCATCTTTCAAGGAGACATGACTTGTGAATAGGTATATTCTGAGCATTCCTGTGTGCAGCATTAACCTCGGAATGTAGTTAATTAAAAATAGTTTAGACGTCAGACCTCATCATGTACTCACACTAGCAGATGTACTCTACTAGTTGACAACTGCACACTAACCTTCTTACTGCAGTCTAAAATGGTGTGTAGATCTTACAGAATAAAACCCATGAAAATGAAGGTATTTACTTGTTGACTCAGAACCTGTGTGAGGAGAGATACTAAACAATGTAAAATAAGAACTGGGTGATGATCCCTATAGCGCTTAGATTTTTCTTATTCTTATTATTTTGTCTGCATGTATATTTATGTACCATGTGCATGCCTGATGCCCAGGGACACCAGAAGAGGCCACTGGATCCCCTAGCACTGGAGTATTAGATTGTTGTGAGCTGCTGTGTGTGTGTGCCGGGAATTGAACTCGGGTCCTCACGAAGAACAACCAGTGTTCTTAACCACAGAGCAATTTCTCCAGCAACAGAACCCAGGGTTTTAACACCCTATGATACTAATTTCATTTAGATTTTATTTATCCTATTAATGAATAAAAAAGTTCTACCATTTTCTTAAATGAAAAGCAAAAGAATGAAAATAGGACACAGCGATAGGAAGATAGTATTCCTAAGCTCAACCTAACAGGTCAGAAACACCAACAAATGAAGAATGAATGCCATATGGTTACCATTTTGCTGCATGTCCTCCCTACATCGTTTTCCACATGCAAAGTATCCGCATCATAAAAGATGCATAGGCAAATGTGGACGAAACACAGAGACAGCATCATGGCAAATGTCACTGTTAGCACACACACAAGGCTACAGAGAGGGTAGAACGTTCTATTCTTCTCACATATAAAATCCTGTCCACAGAATCTTAAAATAGGATGAAAATGCTACCTGATGAGAACGGCATGCAGTCCCAGCCCCACCACCACTCTGCTCTGCTTTCTTCTTTGGCCATGCCTCCTGATACCACACTTCGAATGGAGGCAACATCACCCAGGAATCCCCCCCACCCCCCCGTATTTTTACTTGAAAGCCCTGTGAGGCAGCCCACAGAATGTGGTAACCTCTCCAGTAAACTCTTACCATGCCACTCACATGGAGATTTATCATGACCACTCCCTTTGTTAAAGGTGAGAAAAACTCTACCATTTACCAAATATTTACTCTGTACTCTTAATAGGGGGCAGAGGAATGAAACATACACAGGTCTTGCTCTTGGGCAATGTATCTTTATAGGATGTAGAAACCAGTCCCTTGTGAAATAAGAGATCTCTATAATTAAATAATATTGTAGTGTCCAGGGTGCTTCTGAATCAATGAAATCTTATAATACTACTACCAGTAGAAAGATATATGCAACACCTATTTTTTTTTTTTCAAGGAAAAAAATAGAGAAATGAGCAAAACCGAATGGAACTGTGGTTTGCTTATGGTCAGAGAGGAAGTGGAAAAACTGAGTCATGAGTGAATGTGTCTGAACTCCAAATTTAGGCCTTTTGGCTTTCTGCAATGCCCTGGCCCAAAGGGTTCTAAATCTAGCTGTTAGAGACACACCTTCAACTGCACTGGCATATGCTCAAAAGTTTTACAATATGGCTTGCTTAGAAAAGCTACTGCCACAAATCTTAACTAAGTTAGAATGATCCTGAGACTCAGAGAACTAGGGAAGAGTCACTGCTGATAGGCTGGATAATCTCTAGTCACTAGTTCTCTGGGATTTAACAATCTTACAGGTTAAAAAAAAAAATTAAAACGGACTCAACAATATTGAGGATCCTTTCTGAATCTGGCATGCATTCGGATGTTCTTGTAAATGTTATTTAAAACAATTTTAAAATCCCATTTATCTAAAGCTACATGTTTTGAGTCAATGGAATCTCTTTGAATCCATGTTATAGATTTTTTTTTTCTTTAAATTAGCCCCACTAAAAACTAACTAAAATCAACCAGTTCTAGAAGTCTGTTTCCCTTTCTCCTTGGCAAGTAACATTCTAAGAGTGATCTTAAGACTGACCACCACCTGCAGCATCAGTGTCTGCTCTACCATGGAATGTAGACTTGCACTGCCACAGAGGAACAAAGCTGTTCCTGCCTCAGGCAGGGCAGATAGGAGCTGATCAGTGGGTACACCATAGAGGCTATGTGGAGACTGACACCTCATGTCACATTAATGGCAGGTATGGAGATCTTGAGATCTTTTAGAGTCTTTATTCTGGTTAATATTTGTATTATATTTACATATTCAGCATGTCTCTCTTGAGCACTCACACATGTATAAACACATGCTGTGGTGTGGATGTTGAGGTCAGAGGAAAATCTACATGAGTCGGCTCTCTTCTATCACCATGTGGGACCTCGGAAACCAAACTCAGGTCACAAAGCCTGGTGGAAAATGCTGAACTGGCCCTTGGTTCTGATTTTTAAAATACCCTTTACTCCTTTTACCCCCAAATATTTATAGAGGAACACATTTTTAATGAATTTTAAAATTTGAAAATCAGTATAGATTCTAAACATTCTACAACTGGGCAGAAACGCATCAGAGTTGGGCGTTAAGAGCACTGAATGTGAGTAGCTCTCTGCAGACCCGGGACTCACTCAGGATCAGAACTAGACACCCTCTTCTCTTTATTTTCTCATTATGTGGCAGGATGACTTAATGTTGACAGTAGTCTAATGTACATCATTGGAGGATGTCACTATGTCCTTCCTCTATTCCTCAGCACAAATGGAGCGAACTGAAATATCCCCTCAGGACTGAGTAGAGGTGACCACTCCTCTCTGAACCTAACTTTTTTCTGTTTTCTGGCACTGGTCACAATATCTCAGAGTACTTTGTTAGCTCTTCTTCATTCCCTAGTGTATGGCTAGGAAAGGTCCAGGACCCAGGCCTCTTCCTTTCTGTTTGTATTCACTCTCCTTGTGAGGTTACCCAGTTCTCTTCTCTTTCTAAAGGACTTTAAGCTGAAATTCACAAATGCATACCTCTAGCTTAATTACCTATAATAACTAAGTGGTTAAAAGTGTGAGCTTCAGAGTCCAGAACCTGTGGTCTAAATCTCAGCTGCACCACTCTGCAGCTGGTACCTTAGTAAGGGACTTGGTATCTCAGACAAGTCTCCTCTGGGGTCAGGAGGTGCTGTGTTAGTAGAAAAGCCCACCCTATAGATTACAATTAAGCCCACCTCTTGCATAAATATTGGAGGTTCCTCTTGGGTTTGTATATGTAAAGTTCTGGCTCATCTTTTCCACAGTAAAGGCAGCAGCCACATGTCTCTCTTCAATAACCTTTGTGGAGCGGTCCTGACATCCTGACATC
>JADRCH010000019.1:12614037-12626341 GCA_019843965.1 Rhynchomys soricoides | reverse complement strand
ACATCCCTCAGAAGCCCTTAGTGGTGTGTGGTCACTGTACATAGTCTTGCTTTCTTTCTTTCACTCATGCACTTTATATTCATTCTATCCCAGTTCCCTCTCCTTAGTCCTTCTTCCTCATCCTCTCTCCTAGGTTCATTCTCCTAGGTTCATTCAGTCACAAACTGTATTTTTAAATGAGTAATACTGGAATTAAAACATATTGTAGTCTATTCCCCTGCTTATCAATCAACTGATCCACCAGCCAACACCAGAGAACCACACTAGAGTCCACTGGAACCTACCGCTGCTCACCTATCAGACAACACACCCTACACTCTGACTGGGAACAGTATTCTATGGAATCCAACAGGAACTGCAGCACCAACACCTTGTGCAGCATGACTCAGAACCCCAGACCTTGCTATCCAAGGATAAGCAGTGGATCCTGGCAAACCTTCTACAAACGCCTGAGGATCAGCAGAGAGAATCTTTTAAGCCTAGTGCAGATTAATTCCTACGCTCAGAAGTTGCACCTTTCCCCATTCACACACCAGCACCAAATGGCTTCAAGAATGAAAACCAAGCATCATTCAGTTAGACCACAACCTGACACATTGGGCTAAGAACAAATAAAAATCCAATCACAGAACAGGGCAAGACCAGAAAATAAAACATAACTTATTATCAACAATCTGACTCCAGGTACTAATGTCACATCATAAAACAAACATAAATAACCAAGACAAAATATCTCCTATAGAAATTAGTACCCCATGTATTATTCCCTGAGAAATGCAACTTAGCTAATGGCCATGATTTTAAGATAGCAATTATAATATGTTCAAGGAACTCAAAAGAAGATATGAACAAATCCCTGAAGGAGGATCATGACCGTACAAACAACTCAGTGAAATAATGAAAACAATTCAAGGCATGAAAGTGGAGTTAAGAAATGAAATAAGATTTCTGAAGAAGAGATAAAATGAAAAATAACTCAAGCAAAACAAAACAAGACAAAACAAAAAACAAACAAACAAAAAACCCAAAAAACAAAGAACAAAAAAACCGTTGGGGTGGGGGGGTAAGAGTAATGTTTCATGGTTGAATCAAGTGGAATAGAAAATCTGATGATGTCTCAAGGACAAGGTGGAGGATCATTGGTCAAAGCAAACATTAAACTTAAAAAATCCTAGAACAAGACATGAAAGAAATCTGGGACACCATACACATATGCACATATGCACACGCACACACGAGCGCATGCACACACACACACACACACACACACACACACACACACACAAAACTCCAACACCTACTACTAATAATACATAAAGAAGAAAGAAAAAAAATAAAATTTTGTTTCATGGGAAACAAAAAAATTCCTTTCCACGGGGAACAAAACAACAACAACAACAAAGGAACTGATGAAACACATGAAACTGATGTCTATAGAAGACACTAAAAGGTCTGTTGCCCATTTTTTGATAGAGTTATTTGGATCTCTGGAGTCTAGCTTCTTGAGTTCTTTGTATACATTGAATATCAGCCCTCTATTCTCAAATGAGAAAACTCGAATGGCTGAGAAGCATCTAAAGAAATGTTCAACATCCTTAGTCATCAGGGAAATGCAAATCAAAACAACCCTGAGATTCCACCTCACACCAGTCAGAATGGCTAAGATCAAAAACTCAAGTGACAGCAGATGTTGGTGAGTATGTGGAGAAAGAGGAACACTCCTCCACTGCTGGTGGGAATGCAAGCTGATACAACCTCTCTGGAAATCCATTTGGCGGACCCTCAGAAAAATGAACATAATACTACCTGAGGATCCAGCTATTCCACTCCTGGGCATATACCCAGAAGATGCTCCAACATGTAATAAAGACACATGTTCCACTATGTTCATAGCAGCCATATTTATAATAGCCAGAAACTGGAAACAACCCAGATGTCCCTCAACAGAGGAATGGATACAGAAAATGTGATATATTTACACAATGGAATACTACTCAGCTATTAAAAACAATGACTTCATGAAATTCTTAGGCAAATGGATAGAACTTGAAAATATCATCCTGAGCGAGGTAACACAGTCAGAAAAGAATGAACACAGTATGTATTCACTGATAAGTGGTTATTAGCCCAAAAGTTTGGAATACCCAAGAGTCACTTCGCAGCAACAGTAAGGCAGAGTGTGAGGTCCCAGATGGAGGACTTGGAGAAGGGACTGAAGGAGCTGAGGGAGTTTGCAGTCCCATGGAGGGAGCAACAGTAGCAACTGGCCTTACACCTCCCCATGCCCCCACAGTGCTCCCGGAGACTGGATCACCAACCAAAGAATATACATGGAGGGGTACTAGCCACATATGCGGCAGAGGAGGGTCTTGTTAGCCATCATTGGGAGGAGAGGCCCTTGGGCCTGAGGGTGTTAGATCCCCCAGTATAGGAGAATGCCAAGGAGGGAAGACGAGAGTGGGTGGGTGGGTGGGGGAATACCCCCATAGAGGCAGGGAGGGGGGGTGGAATAGGGAGGTTCCAAAGGGAGATCTGGAAAGGGGAAAACATTTGAAATGTAAATAAAGTTTCAAAAAATGAATATAAATGAAATACAGGGAAAAAAATCACACACACAAAAAAGAAGACACTAAAAGGAATATTTCATTTGGTCTGAAAACAATTTTTAAGCAGATTATTTGAAGTTGTTTGAGTAGGAAGGTAAAGGAGGAAAGGGTAGATATGGAAGAAGTTGGAGGGGAATATACTAAAATAAAATATTAATTGTGGATTCTACATAGTAGATTTGATTTAAAGTCCAAAACCTACAGCCAAATTCACTCTTAAATGTCTGTGAAACAGGTCAGGTGTAAGACTCAGAAAAGTGCTCAGACTTAACCAACCAGGAGTGGCTATGGTGTGGGTACAACCAGTTGCTGGTGCATACTAACCCAGTATCAGTATCACCAGATCTTCTGCTCTTATAGATTGAAACAGCAGGAAAAGAAAAAAAAAAAAAATCACACACCCATACCTTATATAAAATTTAAAATGTGTATTTCTATGATTTCGCAATGTAAAATTTGGTATTCTATGTTTTATCCAAGGAAGTAAAAATATGATTTGGTTATAATCTAGCTTTCAATCTAAAATCTAGATCAGTGGTTCTCAACCTTCTTAATGCTATGATCATTTAATATAGTTACCTCATGTCATGGTGACCCCCTACCATAAAATAGTTTTCATTGCTATTTTATAATGTAATTTTGCTACTGTTATGAATCCTAATGCAAATATCTGTGTTCTCTGATGGTCTTAGGTGACTCCTGTGAAATCGAGTTTTTCTACTCCAAAAGGAGTCATGACTCACAGTCTGGCTGTTCTAGCTGTTATCAGGAAGAATGAACAGTAAGGACAAATCTTGTGTCTGAAATACCATCCTGACTTGAAATTCTACCCTAACTTCAACATAGGCTCACTGATAAGAGAGGTACTTATGCCTACTCTGAGGTCACTGGAAGGTCCATATGTCGCTATATACAACTTCATTCCTGTCACTTATTTAACAATACAGTGTAATAAAAGTTGTTACAACACAAAAATCAATGGAGAGAGGTCCTGAATGTTTGCAATTACAAAAACAAATACCTTATTTCACATTAGAAAGTTAACAAAAATAAGAATAGCAGGGTCAAGATTATAGCTTTTTGACATGAAAACAAAAACCTAAACACCACTGTCTATTGCTTCATAGGCAAAAGAAAGAAAAGATCATTACATTCTCTCAGGCTCATCTCAGATAGGCACATATAACAGAGTTACTTATAGTAGCGTAAGAGGTTTCCTACAAGATGACAGACAACTCAAAATTAGCTTTATCACTGGAAAGTATGAGTGAGGACTTACAAGATCTGCATTCTAGACCTGCACACTTTCAGATGGCTCAGCACATGCGTCTCCTCACCCAGTCATTGCTTACTTCCTGGCCTGGATGCTTAGGAATCTTAGTTTCAAGTCCTTCCTGCGCCTCTTATGTTTCTGTTTTGTTTACTTCCTGAGTCTTATAAGCCTCCCTTCTCCCTCCAGCAAGGACATTTTCAGGTCAGAGCAAATACATAATATTCCCTCATGTGGATAGTAAAGTCAATCATCCTTAAGTACACTTGTCTCATTTCCATGTTGTGGTTATGTGTCCTGTAGGAAAGTAACAGATATTTGTACTAGAACGTAAAAAAGTTTTCAGTTGTGACTGTAAATATACAACTATTTAAAGGCAGAAAAATTAAAGTTTTCATTCTTTTTCATGCTGTTGTAACCAAAATGTTGGTTTCTGTAAGTTCAAGTAATAGTCATGTACCTTTCACAGATATAATATACACAAAATGAAAGTGGGATACATGAACAAGTGTCTCATGCTTGCAAGACTCGTTCTCTTGCCAACACGGTGAACTTTCCCTTCGTGGTCATTCTCCTTGCTTTGGAGAAATTTCAGATGAATCATTTGGAGAAAACTGATGGTGTAAGACTAATTAGGCAAAAATAAAATTACCAACTATATTTAGAAATTAACTTGAGGTAGAGCAAAGTTCTTCTTGTATTTCATGTACTGAATTTTGCAATCTTTTTTATTAGTCTAAAGTACTTTCTAAATAGAGCCAATAGGATCTGGGAGCCTGAAGACCTTGTGGAAAAGAAAACACATTTTCCTATATTTAAAAATCTGAGCCAACTTAAAAGAAACAAGAAAAAAAAAATCACTGAATAACTACCTTTCCTCGTGGTCTATAAGCACTCTTGACAAATTTAGTTCTTTGGGTGTTTTTAAAGATTTTTTAGTGTACAGCTTTGGGTTGCACACAGCCTACTATCCTAAAATATCTTCAGGTTGTTGGGTACTATCAATACTGTATCACCAATGTAAGTTTACGTCTGGGCTACTCTAAGTCATGCTTATAATTAGGTTGCTCTTCGTAATTCTACATCTAAAATATAGTACAATAAATAAACATAATAAGAACTCATTGGTTCAACAAATCAATTTGCTGACAAATGACACTAGCCACTCTAATGAAACTAAAACCTCTTTTAAGAAACATTCACTTAGCACAGCTCATAGATGCTTCTCTAGCCAATACTAGGCAGCATCTCGGAAGACTGTTATAATCACCAAGAGAAATTCAATCACAGCCAGTAAGAAATGTTCCCCCTCCATTCCTTCAACATTATTTAATTAGGTAACCCTAACAGAAACACCACAGGCAGATCATTTTTCTTACAACATCTATGTAACATGCATTCTGTGATGTGCACTTGAAGGTCAGAAGACAACCTGCACAAGTGTTTTTCTTCTTTCACCATGAAGTTTTCAGGAACTGAACTTGTCATCAGGCTTGGTAGCAAGCACCTTTTCATTCATTAGAAACAACAACCATAACAATGTCACTGTCAAGTGGCCGTATGGTCTTACAGTAGCCCACAGCACCTAGTCAGATAGCTTCTGGGGAGGATTCAGTTACCAGCGCACTGGTTGGAACTGTAATACAGGATTGAATATAGTGTTATCCATCCTTCTAGCCACATTTTTTTCTTTCCTTGACCTGAAATCCCTGAATTTACATGTTAGTTCATTTATATATACAAGCTAGTAACAGTTTAAAAGTCAATCTACTGTCTCCACCAGGGATAAAATTCAATAACTAACTAATGATCATCAAGGCAAATGAAACCTCTATAAACAGTAACAGTGCAAAAGAGACCTCAGGGCTGCAAAATATGATGCTTCTAAGTGATTCTCCACCACCTGTCCCACCTTTACCACTATCCACGATAACTCATTGTAAGTAATGTCACATCTATTACGTAATCACACTTACACGTTTGACCCACTTCTCAGAATGCTATCAAAGCACAAATATCCCCTCTTTAAAATAAGAAATTTTAAAGTAGGACATGGTAAACTGTAATGTCACTGATATTGGTGAATTGTCATGTGCTATTTAAGACCATTGAGATGCTGGTTCTGAAAGCAGGCTTGGGCCTCCTACTTCAGACCAAGCTTGTTTACGCTGAGTGTCCTCTAAAGCCCTTGTCCTGAGTCAGGCTGATCTCCTGTCTCTGTAATAGGGATAGGGAAAACAACAAACTGTTTGTAATATTACACCTCCCCCTACCCCCGAGAACAGCTAGAAGGCAAACTGCTAAAACAGTGATGACTGCTGTGCATCCCATGATGCAAAAGTGCCCATTCCAGGAAAGAAGAGACAGAAGCTCATGAGAGGTCTGCTCTGCCCTGCCTGGACTTCCAAGTGGAAACTCCACTACACATTATTTCAGGGTCTTCTCTGTTAGTTTCTGCTGGCTATCTGTAAGTGCCCAATTTGATGAGCCCATCTACCATATTTGATCTTTTCTTTGAAAGCTTTGCAGGATAGGATCCTGTGTTCCACTAGGAACTCAATTAAGGAACTCCAGCTGACCAGTCTATTTGTGCTGAATGTTTGTTAGCCCTCAGATTTGAAAATGTTACCTGTTGACCTTTTGTTTGCTCTCTCAATGGGGCTAGCTCGGTCATCAATCCTTTACTTAGCATCTATACATTTTATGCCATGTAAGTTATACCTCCATGTTTTGAAAATCTGAATAAATAGGAATAGTATATGAAGACTGACATTAGAGTTAGCCTTGGGTTTCTTTATGATCCTGTTTATAATCTAGGAGAGATATTTTGAGTGCCTGATTTGATGATGTTTTGCTGCTTCCTGTTTCTCTCTATCAGCTACTAACTATTCATTTATTTTGTTCACACCTTCAAAACCAAAAACATGGCTCTCAGAGTATTCTTTAGAAGGTACAAAACAGTGGTATACACCTACTAAGGAGACTGAGGCAGAATAATAATGAGATCTAAGCTAGCCTGGGCTATTCATGAGGCTCAGGATGGATAGACCGACAGAGACAGACAGACAGATGTTGGGGGTCACAGTGGTAACCTCTCCTAGATTATAAACAGGGAATCATATAAAAACCCAAGACTAACTCTAATGTCAATCTTAATATACTATTCCTATTTATTCAGATTTTTAAAACACGGGGGTATAATTTACATGCCATAAAATGCATAGATGCTAAGGACTGAATGACTTCTAATAGCTTGTGTACCCACAAAACCAAAGCATAAATAAAAAACTTTATACATGGAACATTTCTACTATCACCCTCAAATTCCCCCAGGTCCCACTTTTTAGCATTTTAGATTTCTATCCCTGTTTTAACTTTGTCAGTATTTCATATAAATGGAAAAAGTCACCAAGTACCCTTTTTGTTGTATCGAGCTTGGTTATACAGCCTTGTGCACCTCCCCCCATTTTTTAAGACGTAGAATAGAATTTATTTAGCTTTCTGAGGCTTTATCCTTGGCAAAAGAAAGACTCATGTTTTGTAAACTTTATTTAGGACGATTTTATGAGACCAGAGGAAATTAATGGCATCCAAGATTTATGAGGCTGGGTCCAGGGCTTGGGGATAGAGTGCTTGCTTAGCATGTCTAAGACTCGGGGTTCCAGCCCCTTTTTCCACAGGGAGGAAAAAGATTTATATATATAATCACTATCAATACTATAAATAAATAAAAAAGAACAAAACTACTCCCAAACCTAATAAACTGTCATTTTAAACTCAGTTCCCTAGTCTGTATTCTTTGTGATCTTTAAATAAAATTTCTGAATGTAAGTTTCCTTGTCTCAAGATCAAAGTCCTTTACCCTATTCTTACTCCTAACGGCAGGAAATACTCATTACATCATTTATATACTAAATAACCTTATAAATTTTTTTTAAAGGTTAGAGAATTAAGAATAGATGAGATTATTATTTCATTGATCTCATCTAATTCAGAAAAATCATTTCCATAAATCAAAACTTCTTCCTGAGAAATTCTTTCCATTCCTAAGCAGGTTGAAAAAAAAAAAAAACCATGAAAATAAGGAAAATCTATGATATTTTACTAGAAAACTTTATGTTTTCAGTGGTTTAATAATGAGCGAACAATGCCATTTCCAGAAAACACACATTATTGAGTAAAAAACACAGTGCAAGGCATCAGCTACCTCCTTAGCAGTTATGAGTCAGGGCTCTGCAGACAGCACAGGCAACTGCCACTGCACTGCTATCCACCGCAACTATGGGAAAAGACTCTGCAGAAGACACCACACACTCTGGTTACAGAACACAGAGAAGTCAGCATCAAACTCAATGAAACCTTCCTCCTCACAGCCTAGCTTTCATTAATGCCCAAAGGTGCTGTGCAGACTCAAGGGGAGGAGAAGACAGCAATGGCCTTACTCAATCAACACTGGGCCCTGGATGCTGCAATATCAGACCACCAGGCAAGATGTACCTACCCATGTAACAGTGGCACTACTATTATGGGATGGTGCTTTCTGACTGGATGTAAGGCTGGATACACAAGAGAAAATTTCATGCCTGGCACAGTAATCTTAGCCAAAAGCCCTTGGCTAGGAAGAACATAGGTTCTAGGGTAGAATCTACTATTGTTGTTTTGTTCAATAGTCATGTCATCAAATTATCTTCTAAATACTAGTTTTCTATACCCATAAAGCTGAGCTGCTCTCAACCTTGGTTAAAGAGGCTTCTTTTTGCAATGGGCAGCACTCAATGCAGAGATGCATGTATGGCCCAAATACTGAGAATAAGAAGTTGAGTGCCCAGCCTTAAATGGGAATTTTTATCAGCACACCTCTCCCCTCCACCAAGGCTCAGGGAACATCATGGGAAAAGGAGACAGGATGAATTTCAGAGATGGAGGAGTGCTGTGAAATGCTGTTTTCTGGACATGAAACAGTTACTGATAAACTCAAAGCAGTTGTGGTTACCTGTACCAGACCTGCATGAGACAAACCCAGACCAAATCCCAGCACAAATGAGGGAAAGGTGCCCTCCAGGCCCCATCCCTTACTGAGGAGCTACTGGCAATCGATAGCTCCATGGGAGGAAAGCATTCTTTTTCTAGGGAATAAGTACTGATAATTTCCCATGTTCTAGTGGATGGCCCTACACATCTGTGTACCTATCAGCAGCACTAAAAGAACACCATGTGTTATCAGAAGAGGAAAAGCATAGCCTGGTGGCTCAGGCTGGTAATCCCAGCTACCTGGGATACTGAGATACTGAGGCAAAATAATCATGAGTTCAGGGTCTACCTGCGATAACTCAGTATCTCAAAATAAATAAATAAGTAATAAAAAGGTGGAGGAGAACAAAAAGGACATCCACTGGCGAGGGATGGGGGAGCTGAGTCGGCACTAAAGAGGGGGAAGGGGTTTAGACACGATCATATCTGATCGATTGTATGCATACGTGAGAAAGACTCAAGGATAAAAAGTGACAGCAAAAACCAGATATTGGTAAAGCTTGAGAAAGTAAAAGGATAACATTGTAAAATTTAATCTATGATGAAACATTACAAAGTTCATAAAACAATGTTTGGAAGAAGCTGACCAAAGCATGTGGTAGGCACACATAAATAATCTGCAGCATTTTTCTCATGCTAAAACTTGTATTTTATTATGGTATTGAATGTCTAAGTTCTCATTTGTATTTTGGGAAGTGTTTCAATTTTTATGTTATTTGAAATTTTAAATTAAGCATGGAGACAAGCCATGGAATGGAAAAAAATCTTTATCAACTATGCATCTGACAGAGGATTAGTGTCTAGACTATACACACAGCTAAAATAAAAAACAAAACGAAACATCAATCCAGCCAATTTTAATAAATGGGGCTATGGAACCAAACAGAAGGTCCTCAAAAGAAAAAAGAAACATTGGTGAAAGATGTTTTTAAGTGTTAAATATTCTTACACTATATATATACTATATAGTATACTATATGGGTAAAATCTTCTGGATTTGTTAGTCAGCTTATTGCTATTAGTCATAGAACATAGAGAAACCGGTATTAAATGGGGAAACCTCATCACTACTGCCTAGCTTTCATGGAGGTAGAAGGTGTGTGCAGGTTACCAGGGGAATAAAGTAGAAACAGTCTCACCCAGCGCACCTAGGGGCTATGATAACAAGTGGTCTGCTGTGGTGTGCACATTGTTGAAACAGTAGCAGGAACATAGGGGAGTAACCAACCACTCTCTGATTGGATTTAAGGTTCAATCCAATAGAAGGAACTCGTGTCTGGTACCATTAACTGGACAAGGAAACTGTGTCTTGGTATCTCTAATACTTATTCTTATACTCCAAAATTAGTATATCTCTCACCTCTTATCAGAGAACGTTGTTGTGCAATAGACTGTGATGAATATAGAGATTTATAACTGGTCCATGTGCAGAGAATAAAAGACTGAAGCCCTAAAGGGCTAACTGTGATAACTGGACATCATGGGTATGGAGCTTTAGACTAGATTTTAAACTATTTTATCACTTTCTTACTTCAAAAAAGACAAAACAACAACAACCTATTAGAATTTTGGTTCCAACTGCTTTAAATCTACACATATATTTGGAAAGAATGCTTAACATATAGCATTTCCAATTCAAGAACATGATCTATTTCTCACCGAGATTCATCTGAAGCAGGTTTTATAGTTTTAAGAGGATAGTTCTAGAATATTTTTTATTCATCCCAGATCATGTGAAAATACAAGTTTAAAGAATTATTTCCCAACTTCCGTCTCTAATTTATTTTTCCTGCTTTACTGTATTGATTGGGATTTCCAGGAAAATACTGCACATAAGTAATGAAAATCACAAAAGCGGACCTCCCTTTTGTGTGTTCACAGCATTAAAGTGTTCTTGATATTTAGCTATAGGGCTTTTTAAAAAAAAAAAACAAAAAAACAAAACTAAAGAAGTTCTTCCAAATATCTGGTATTTTGGTGGGGTTTATAATAAGTGGAAGATGAATGGATTGTGTGGTATCAGAATGAACATATATTTTTCTCCTTGATTTTAGTAATGCAGTAATTATACTGGTTGATATTTTTATAGCTTTATGGAAAAACACATATACCATAAAATCCACCATTTTAAATAAATGTTCAATCCAGTGGTTTGCAGTGTGTTTGTAAAGCTGGACAACTTTATAATTCCAGAATATTTTCATGTCCTTAAAAACAAACTCCATGTCCATATTCCTTCCCCTCAGCCTGAACAACCACTAATCTCTCACAATTGTTTCCAGGGGTTTTCCAGTTCTAGACATTTATTGCAAATGGAAACATGCAACGTCTGGTCTTTTTTGCCTGGTTTCTTGTCTGGAGTCATTGGTGCTATACTCTTGCAGAATTTCATTCTTTTTGTGGCTACAAAACATTCCTGGTACAAATACACATATTTGCTTATCCATCCATCATGAGGAGCACTAAATTGTTCCTACTTTGTAACTATGAATAAAACCTAGGAGAGGAACCTGCGCATAATGTGGCGATTCTGCATAATGAGCTCAACTTCCTGAGCACCTACCACTGTGTTCTTCCAAAAGGGACAGCTCGTTCCCACACTCTTACCTACGTCTAGGGAAGTTCTACTTTTGCCTCTAAACACTTGTCATCCTTCTTTTCTATAGACATCATGTTGGATAAGAAGTGGGTGAAAAATCAAACTGTGATTCTGATTTGCAGTTCCCTGGTGAATAGGCAGTAAGCATATTCCCATACACTTAGTTCCTGGCTGTATATCTTCATGGGAAAAACATTTAGTTACATCTTATTGAATTATAAGAATTTAATATTTTATTCTAAACTGACACAAGTCTATCACCAACACTTTTTTTGACAACACCTTTGCAGTAAAGGTTTTTAATACTGATGGTAATTTATTCTTTCTTTTTTTATGTGGGCATTAAAGATCATATTCAAGAAATCATTGCCTAATCCAAGGAAAATAATGATATAAACAACATCTGCCAAAACCTGAACAGTTTGACACACAGGGCAGAGGATATTATAAGTACATAATTCCTAAATAGCTAAAAGTTTAAACCCCAAAGCTGGGTAATATTCTAGAAGATACACTGATGTGAGGCATGTCAATAATGATCTTACCTCTCAGAGCTCCAGCCAGAAAATGAGAAAAGGCAGCGGTATAGAGGACTGTAGGCATCCACTCAGTCATGCTGGTTATGAACCAAGGCTACTACTTTTGAGCTGTATAACTAACTAAAGAGCAAGGCTCTTTAATAACACATAATCAGATCTGTGGCGCATGCAGGTGATATATTTAATAACACATAATCAGATCTGTGGTGCACGCAGGTGATATATTTAATAACATAATCAGATCTGTGTCACATGCAGG
>JADRCH010000019.1:12460500-12609231 GCA_019843965.1 Rhynchomys soricoides | reverse complement strand
CATCATCATCATCATCATCATCATCATCATCATCATCATCATCATCATCTGGGCCTTATTCAGTCAGCATCACAGAGACTTCCTCCCGAAGCAGATGGAACAAATACAGAGACCCACCAGCGAGAAATACCTTGGAACACACAGTTCTAAACAAGATGTCTCTATCAAATCCCTCCCCTCCGAGGTCGGGGAACCCTACAGAAGAGAAGGTAGAAGGGACAGAGAACATCAGGGGAACAAGGCCCTGTAAAACAAATTAGAATAGCTCATATGAACTCAGAGAACTGAAGCAGCAATCATAGGCCCTTCACGGTCCTCTGCACACAGACTATACCTTTCAGTTTAGTACTTTTATGGGACTCCAGAATGTGTAATTGAGTGGGTCTCTGATTCTTGTGCCTTCCCTTGGGCTCTTTGATTCTCTTGTTTTATCTTACTATACTTTATTTTGTTTTGTTGTGATGTCTTAGAAGCCTGCTCTTTTCTAATGGGAGACAGAAAAAGAGTGGATCTGGAAGGTGGAAAGAACTGGGAGGAGTAGAGGGAGGGAAAACTGTATTCAGAGGAAACTGTACAAAAAAAGGATCTATGTTTAATAAAAAGGGAGAAAACTGAGATGAACAAACAAAAATTATGATCATAAACTCACACCAGATATGGTTGCCTAAACTGAGTCTACACAAAAACTGTCAAAAGTCAGGTATGGACAGGGGAGGATCTCAAGAGGACTAGCCCATTCTCCCTCTGTTGAAATACTGGCTATTAATAGAGTCTAGGAGAAGGGTGTCATTGACTTTAGTTGTCTACACACTAGTGATCCATTCAAGTTAAAATGAATTGTTCCAAACTGATGTTGCATAGGGACCTCTGATTAAACTCAAACAAAATAAAATAACACACAAATCTGGGAAAGAGACTTTCATGGAAGATGGAGGGGGTGGTGGTAGGGATGGTTCGGAAACGGCAAGGGTGTAGGAAAGGAATAACCATAATGCAGTGCATAGGTGTATACACTGTCAGTGGCAAAACTTACTAAGTGTGTGGCAACCATGTTTACCAGAACTACTGGGTGAATGTTTAAAGAACGTCATGTTATTTGCAGTCTCAATGTATTTCTTTTAAACATTTCTTATCAAAGATAAATTTAGAAATGTAAATTTGTCGTATAATAAACTTCATGAGCTTTAACTAAATGAAAAAGCTGATTTCAACAACTAGGGAGCAAAAGAAAATTGCTAGGTGCTGACCACGCAACTTATAACCACTGAAATACATCACTTACAGTGCAGAGCCAAATGGGAATACAAAACAGCTCGATGGAGCAATGATCTCCACTTAGTAACTTGTCAGAATACTTCAAATTTATCAACAAAAACTTGCCAAAGTAAACTTCTCAAGGAGAAGTTGAGAGAAATGCTTAAAAGGACTAAATGCAGCATGCCATCTTGGATGGTATTCTGGACTGGGGTTACAAGGGATGTCACATGGGTACTACGGAGACAAGTGCTGACAAGTTTAGAAGAATGCTCTAGTTCTTCAGAAATACATGCTGATGGATTATGAGTAAGGAGTTTAAATCTCCTCTAAAATACTGGAGGGAAGTGTGTGTAGAGGAAGGGACATGTGATGGAGGACACAGAAGATAACTTAGGAAGGCAAAGCACTATCACACCTGAGAGATGAATCCATGGAACCTCTTGTCTTAAAACTTTCCCATACTCATGAAATCATATCTACATAAAAGGTTACAAACAGGAATTCACACATACATAAATAACACACAAACTATCTACTGTGAAGAGACACCATGACCATGGAAACTGTTTATAAAAGTTCTTCTTCCCACATTGTGTCTTAACTTAAACATCATCTTTTATTTAAAAAATAAAAGCATTTTATATTAAATAAAAAGCATTTAAAAAGTAAAAGCAAGAACAACAACAACAAGAAGAAAACCCAAATGTTTAATTACAGCTGGCTTACAGGTTCAGAGGTTTGGTCCATTATTGTCACGATGGGATGAATGGTGGCTCATAGCACAGGCAGACATGGTGCTGTAGAAGTAGCTAAGAGTTCTACATCTGGATCCACAGGCAGCAGAGGAGAGACCCTGGCCTGAGCATCTGAAACCTCCAAGCCCGCCCCCAGTGACACACTTCCTCCAACAAAACTACACTTTCAAACAGTGCCACTCCCTATGAACCTACGTGGGGGGGGGGGGGACATTTTCATTCAAACCACCACAAACTTTAAGTGCATCTTTCCAGATTCTAAGTTTTTAAAAGTATTTTAAAAGTCTTGCTGTATTTTTCCGACAAAAATCTCCAATGTCCCTAATAATAAACTTGTGTTGCCCAACATCGAGCCCTTGGCATCCCAGGCCATTCATCTGTTTATATCTCTGTGCTAATTATGCTTAAAGACGCATGTTAAGACACAACAAGGGAAGAAGAGTGGTCCTAGGCACTGAAGGTTTTGCCAGACAAGTGGGAAAGAAAGAAAGAGTGAGGGGCAAGATAGGCTTCTTCAGAAACATAGTTCATTCCCTCAGTATTAATTAATTATCAAACCTAGCAGCCTGCTAAGCAAACTCTCAGCTGCGGAGCACAGGAAAGCAATCGTGCAATGAAGTAAGTTCTCTTCACCAGATGTTTTTCCTTCCACACACATAGGCTTTGAGCTTCAAAACTTCAAGTCCAGGGCAAGGTCTTGAATATGGTAAGCTGCCCAACAGAGCAAAGGCTCTGATCTCAATGAATTTCTCTATGGAGCAATGATTTCATTAAAAAAAAAAAAAAAAAAAAAAAACCCAGCAGCTAAGGCAACACTAAAATTGTGATTTCTTGTTTAATTAAGATGGCAACTGCTCAGGAATGAGACTGGCCCTACCGAAGAGACACACAAAGCAAACACACATAGCCAGCAACAGAGCCTGGGAACACCACCAACTCAAACAAGAAAACAATGCGCGCGCGTGTCACATGTCACCTCTGGTATTAGTGTTTCCCTTCCACTCTTTTTGAGTAGGTTTCTCCATGGCCCGCTTCTGCCATCACCACTATGAAGGGCAGGCTGGTTGGCCTGTGAGTTTCCTGAGATTCTCTTGTCTTTGCCTTAGAATTCCCCAAAAAATCGCTGGCATTTTAGGTAAGTGAATCCACGTCCCATTTTATATGGATTCTGAGGATTTGAACTCTGCTCCTCACGCTTCTGTGACAAGCACCTTATCCACAAAGCTATTTCACTAGCCCCATTTTAATGATTTTGAAAACATTGTTCTCCCTAAAACTATAACTCACAGGGGCTGGAGAAATGGCTCAAAGGTTTAGAGCACTGGATGCTCTTCCAGAGGACCCGAGTTCCATTCCCAGCACCCACATGGTGGCTCACAATCCTCTGTAACTCTTAGTCTCAGGGGATCCAATGCTCTTTTCTGGCTTCTTGGGCACTAAGTATGTGTAGTACAAAGAGACATACGTATATACAAATCATCCATCCACATAAAAATAAAACAATACATGTTTTTTTAAAAAAATAGAACCCACATTCTGAAAATGTGAAGATGCTTAAATTTACAATGCAGGGGTATTCAAAACTTTATGAAATACTATTCTGATACCGAAGAGTTTTCAGTAAGACTTTTAGCTATACAATTTAAAAGTTCTTAAAATAATACAATGTCTACATTTATTTTTTCAGTATTTTCACAAATATTTGTTATCCCCTACAGAATGCAATATACTGTACTGACATTATTCTCTTTCACTTTAAAAAAATGATTTTATTTTTGGTATTTTTTTTAATTCTTCTCTCCCAACTGTAGTTTCCTCTCTCTCCCTTCCCCAAATATCCCCTCTGCCCCAGATACCCCTCCTTACCTCCCTAAGTAAAAGCAGGCCTCTCAAGGGAATCAACCAAACACCACATAACTAACTACAATAAGACCGGGCACATCCATCACATCAAAGCTGGACAAGGCAAGCCAGAAGTAGGAAAGGGGGTCCACAGGTAGGAAAAGATTCAGGGACAGACCCTGCTCCCACTGTTAGGATTCCAGTCATAAGACACAGAAGACCTAGGTCAGACCCCTCTTTGCTCCCTGATCTCTGCAAGTTCCCCATAGGTCCTGGTCAGTTGATTCTGTGGGTCCCGTTCTCTTGGTGTTCCTGACCCCTCTGGCTCCTCTGATCCTTCCTCTCCCTCCTTAGCAGGACTCCCTGAGCTCTGCCTAATGTTTGGTTGTGGTACTCTGCATCTGCTCCCATCAGTTGCTGAAGTCTCTCTGCTCTCTTTGATGATGATTCTGCTAAGCTCTGGTCCCAGAACACCCTGCAGGCAGGACAAACTATAGGTTAAAGGTTCTATGGCTAGAGTAGCCAATACGTTATTTTTAACAGCAACAATTGAAATCATTATGTGATGACAATATATTAGTTCAGGGTAGTCAGAAAATTTCAGAAAAAAAAAATCACTTCTGATTAGAGAAAGCCTCTGAACCAATTAATTCAATGGATTATTTCTTGGTAGGGGATAGCAAGGAAGCAGGACATGGAAAAAGTAATAATAAGAGTTAGATAATCATTAGCCAGACAATGTCTTCCACTGAATTCATTACCCAACTCCATGAAGGCATACCTGAGGCTCCAAGAAGGAGCACAACACAGAGTAGATCATGTAGGCAAGTACACAAATGGAATTAAAAATGGATTCCTGCATCTCAAAGTCTGTGATCTTCCACTTTAGTCAGTATAGATAATATGTTTATAATTATGTTTATATATTAATAAAAATAAAATCCTTAAAAACACCAAAGACCATGTTTTAAGAGCCAAAAACATGGCTCTTAAAATGTTTTCAATATCCTGTAAAGAAAGTTTTTAAAACTATAACACAATTCGCCAGCCATATAGATACCAAAATTAATGTATTTAAATACACTAAGATACATATGTAGATATTAAAATGGTAATTGAGACAATATTAGGAATTCATACCACAAAGGTCTACTTTCTCACTATGTAAAGATCCATTACAAATCAATAAAAAGACAACTTAGAAAGGAAAGCAAAATGGATTTTAGCTAAGAACAATATGAACAGTTGTAAAGCACATGAAAAGATGTTTACATTATGTAACGTAATGCAGGGCTGGGGCTGTGTTAGTTAGTGGCAGAACACTTACATATTTTACAATATACTTGTCCATCATGCACACACTGGGAGATACTAGCGCCTCCTTGCATTACAGTGTGCTAGAAGACTTGAAGTACTATGTTTGCGGAGTATTTTTTGTCTTTAATTTTTAATATGTATTTTCTGTAAACATAAAGTAATGGTTTTATCATGGCATTTATTGCTCTGTTCTCTTTAGTCTCCTGCCACACTTTCTTTTCTTGGGCTTCTGTCTGTCTCTATTTCCTTCGTTCCAGGGCTGTTTGTCCCTCTGATTTCTGACTACATGTATTTCACTGCCTCAAGAAAGATTTCTTCCTCAACATCAACAACAAAAAAATCTAAAAAGGCAGGAACTGCATTATTTTCTTTTCAGCATTCTTAATAGGCTTCTCACTGTATGAAGGATTCCACTTGGGCCTCACCAGTTTTAGAATTCCCTAATGTGTCGTGATGCCATTTAAAAACCCCAATTACAAAAGAAATAATTCTACTTAATAACAGTGAAGGGGAAGCTCTTCTGGTCCCAGGTGCTGTGGGAGCCGAGGGTTACCCTGCAGACATGGCCAAGTCCTAGAACCACAGCACACACAACTAGTCCTGCAAAGAGCACCGAAATGGCATCGAGAAGCCCCTGTCACCAAAGATATGAATCTCTTAAGGGAGTTGACTCCAAGTTCCTGAGGAACATGTGCTTTGCCCAGAAGCACAACAAGAAAGGCCTGAATAAGATGCAGGCCAACAATGCAAAGGCAGTGAGTGCATGAGCAAAGGCCATCAAGGCCCTTGTGATGCCTAAGGCCATCAAGCCCAAGATGCCAAAGGGCCTCAGCAGTAAACTCAGCCGTCTGGCTTTCATCGCTCACTCCAAGCTTGGGAAGTCGATTCGAAGCTACATGGCCAATAGTCATAGGTTTTACCAACCAAAGCCCAAGATTCTAACCAAGTCCGAGGCCGCAGCTCCAGCTAAGGCCCAGGCTCCTGCTCCAGCTCAGGCTCCTAAAGGTGCCCAGGCCCCTGTGAAGGCCCCATAGAAAAGGCTCCTGCCAGTGTGAAGACAGATGGACTGCTGAGACACACCTCCCTACACACTGTTTGCAGGTGAACAGTGTTCTATGCTGTTTTTACAAATAAACATGAGGCAAGGAAAAAAAGTTAAGGGGAAAAATAATGTCTAGAGATAATGCTATCTCTTTTGTGAAAAAAAAAATATTCTTAGAAATTCTGATTACCCTGATAATCTTCATTAGCAGCAAAGAACTAATATCTTCTCTACTAGATTAAGATACTCTGAACAACTGAAATCTGAAGTTTTCTTGCCATGTATTTTTAACTATTAGGAGAAAGCTTTATGATGGTGTAATATCATCTAATATTTTTAAATGTTCCTGCATCCATGACTATCCAACCAATTCCTATGAAGGTATGTGAAAAAAATCATCTACTTATACATATACTTAGAGTAAATTTTTATATATTAAAAAATAATCAGAACCAACAAAGCAACAATGTAGCTGACAGTTTTCCAAACTACTTTACTCCAAATTTAAAAATGTAATGTAATAAGTTTGTAAAAGGAAAAAAAAAAGGCGAGAAAACATGTTTATCTCAAAGATAAAATTCTATGTACACACACACACAGGAAAATTATTCAATTACCGATTGTCTTGATTTATAGTTAAACTACAGCAAAGACTACCCACTGTCACGATCACCCCTAAGCAGCAAGACAGCATTTCAGACCAAGAGTGAGGAGGCTAAGATGCCCAGATGAGATGCAGCAGTAGATGATTCTACCCCTGGATTTTCATGGCTACACACAGTATTCTACTCAACGGAGAAGAGTAGGAATGTAGCCTGATGTTCTAAAATGAATCTAACAGAGGAAGATGATATCTCGATATTACTACACCACTTATATACATTGCAACCATTGCAAACATTAATAAATATCTAAATAAATTTAAATTTTTAAGCAATAGTTGAACTCCTGTTTCTGTTCCAATGAAAAGTATGATTACTATGAAAAAACAAACTATGTGCCCTCTAAAAGATAGAAGCCCCAGAGTAATGGCCACCAGTGAGAGTGGCTGAAGTGAAATTCCAAAGAATTCAAAAGAATAATGATAAATAAATTCAAAGAAATGAGGACATGGATTAACTCCTAATGAAACCAAGTGAATGTAAACAGCTGAATAAAATGAAGTCAATACAAGATGCTGACAACAGACTTTAATAGAGATAGAAGAAAAACTAAACTGTAATTATGCTAGAAAAAAATTTTGATAATTCAAATAAATAGCTGAGTGAAAAGCCTCACCAACGGAATAGACCACAGGAAAGCAGAATATCAGTACACAGGAGAGGAATGGTACATCCAGTTAAAGACAATATTAAAAAAATAAATGAAAAACAAAATTGATATGCCAGATGTTTGGTACATTATGAAAAGACCAAATCCAAAAGTTGCAGGCATATAAGAAAATAAAGTCCATGCCAAAATTATAGAAAATATTTTCAAAATAATCACAGAATAAATTTTTCCAAATCCATGAGAAAACACTATATTTTCAAGAAGTTAAGATTACAGAAAACTAAATACCAGAAAAGAAACTCCAACACCATATTATAATTAAAACTTTAAAATGTAAACTATACAAAGAAAATATATTGAGAGCTTCAGAAGAGATATTCTTTGTCACATATGAAGGGAGCCATGATGTAATAGCTAGTTTTCTCAATTATAAAAGCCAGAGGGGCATGAAATGATTCTGAAAATCAGATTTGCCAGCCTGGACTACCATATTTAGCAAACCTATCCATAATGGAGAGATAAAGAAAATATTCTGTGTCAAAAGCAAGCCAAAGGAATTTTGGCCAGCTATCTAGATGATCCATATAGGAAGGGGGGAATACAAGGTTGTTAAGAGAGTGACAAATACATCAAACAGGATACAAGGGGTGGGGGACAGATGCAAGAAAGTAAAGGAAATAAATAGGAAAACACCAAACACTACAAAATAAAGAAAATGAAAGAAATTTATAAACATATTTCATTAATTATTTGAATAGCAATGTCTCAATTCCAAAATCAAAAGACATTGACTCTTAGATTATTTTTAAAAAAAAAAAAAAAACAAACAAAAAAAGGATCCATCTATTTGCAATCTCTAAGAAACATATCTCATCATCAAAAACAGATACCACAACCTTAGAATAAAAGGATAGAAAAAGATACCCCAAGAAAATAAAACTAGGAAATAAGCAGGTATTACATATTATGCAACAAAATTGAAGTCAAAGAAAAGTTAACTTTAAAAAATATAAAAAGATGGTTTCATTCTGCATAAGGGAACAATCTATTCAAAGACATTAGAATTTTAGACATATATATACCAAACACAACTGGACCTAATTTCTTAAAACAAGTACTACTAGATATTAAGTCACAAGTTAACTTCAACAGAGTAACAGGGGATAACTTAAACATCACACAATGGCCAATATACAGTTCATCCTGTCCAGATAGAGAGCAAGAGGGGGGAGGGGGAAGAGGGAAGGGGAGGGGGAGGGGCATGGGGATGGGGAGGGAGAGGGAGAGGGGAGGAACATAATAGTTGAATGACATCATACATCAAATGGACTTAACAGATAGCTACTAAACATTATGCCCAAACTCTGTGCCTCAAAAAACCATGAGTGCAGTAGTAGCATGACATATCTTAGTGGTAATCAACCACTTTCTAACAGGACTTATGACCTGCTTGACAAGAGACCATGCCTGGTACTGGAAACTTAGCTAACTAGTCAGTGCTAGTAAAATCAAACAACCACTAATCTACTAAACCGTCATGATCCTTAACAATAATAGATAAACTTCTCTCCTTATACACACAGATAATCGAAGCCTTCACTCCTTATAAAGGAAACTTTTCTTTGCAACAGAGGAACACCACTACAGAAAACTACAAGCAATCAATATGCAAAGTTGTGGAGCCCAGTCTCAACAGATGCATTACAAAACACTTCGACACCAATGGCCCAGAGAGCATTACAGAACAGGAGATGCAAACACTGTAGAGACAGAGGGTCAGGAACTTTGCTGTGAGACTGTACTTCTAGTAACACTAGAAGCTACATTTGTAAAATCTCACCAAAGTGATCATCCAAATATAAGCTGAACGAGGAGGACACAAATGTACATGCCTAACTTCACAGAGAAAAGTCATGAAGCCTCAATCTTACACAGAACTAAGTAAAGCTGTGAGTGGGAAAAGTTCCCCACCCCTGAGTAAGAGAACACCAATTGGTTGCCCAGACCCAGTCAGTCAGACCTGAAATTACATATACATACAAGAACTGTTATATGGATTTAACAGGTCACATTTGAGAATATATATGAGAATACAAATACATGCTTGCATACAACAACAGTTAATGAAGAAAGGAGAGTGGGAAGAAGGACCGATGAGAGGTCTAGAGATGACGGGGAAGGGAGAAATATTATAATTAAAATAAAATCCCCCAAACAATGAAATATTACACCTACTGAAAACTTTCTCTAAAACAGTTAAGATAGGAAACAAGTAAGTTTCATCAAAACCAGGAAAATGAAATAACTTCCTATATTCTATTAAAGCACAGAATAAAGCTAGAAACCAACAGCAAGACAACTTAAAGAAGATGCAAAACCTCACGGAGATTTAGCAACATATTATTGTTCAATAGTGAATAGATACTAAAATAAAAAATTCCTATACTTGAATCAAAATGAAGATACAAAATCCTATGGAATGCAATGAAAGCACCCTTAAGAAGAAAGCTGATAGCTATAAGTATTCACATTAAAAGAATACATAGATACCTTAAATAAATAACTTATTTATTGATAGTCCCTCTGGCCTTGGAAAAATAAGAATAATCCAATTTCAAAAGCAGCAGACATAAAACACAATTGAAACTTGAGACAGGATAGAAATTAATCAAAAAGAAAAAAAGAATTAATGAAATGAAGAATTAGTTATTTCAAAAGAGTAAGAAGATTGGCAAGCTCTTAACCAAATTAAGCAAAAGTAAAAAGAAATGATCTAAATTAATAAAAATGGAGGTAAAAAGGGAGGCATTATAATAATTACCAATGAAATTCAGAAAAATCATATTCCCTTAAAACTTATATACCACTAAATGGAAAGAGTACAATGGATGAATTTCTAGATGCATATAACCAACCGAAATGAAATCAATGTGAGATAAAGAATTTTTTTAATTGTTTTTTTGTTTTGTTTTGTTTTTGAGACAGGGTTTCTCTGTGTAGCCCTGGCTATCCTCAAACTCAAGAGATCTGCCTGCCTATGACTCTTGAGTGCTGGAATTAAGGGTATACATTACCACCTCCTGGTTGGTGAGATAAAGAATTTTAAACATATCTGGTACAAACAATGAAATTGATGCAAAAAAAGGGGGGGGGAGGAAAGGAAAAGAACAAAAGCAAGCACAGCTGAAATCTACAGCTGAATCCACTAGACCTTCAAAGAAGAAATGGACCTTCAAAGGGCCAATCCACAAAAAGAAACTGAATCCTGGCACCCTAACTGGGCCAAAAACCTGTAAATGGGTAGATAATAGGTCCTAGAGGAGAACCACTACTTACTTTTTGCTAAATGGACTCAGTATTAAATTATCATCGCAGTACTTAGTACCCATAGATTTGTGCATCTCTAAACCGTCATCAGCAAAGCTTCTTTTTGCAGTAGATGGTGATTTATACAGAGAGCCACAACTGATCAGTGAGCAGAGAATAAGAGGCTGTGGAGTGCTCAATACAGATGGGGCATCTATATTCACATCCCTTCCTCCCAAAACTTAGGATTATCAAGGAAGAGTGAACAGAAATGTAGGAGACAGAGTAGAAGAGCAATGTAGCAAAGGGGTGATGACTACTCTTGGCTGCCAACTTGATTACATCTGGAATAAACTAAAACCTAAATGGCTAGGCATTCCTGTGTGGGATTCTTTTTCTCAATTAAATCATTTGAACTGGGAAGACCCACTTCTAATCCAGATGATAAAATATACTTTTTAATCTGGGCCACATCTTCTGCTGGCAGTCTATGAAAAGGACAAGGAAGAAGGAAGCTTGCTCTTTGCATGCTTGCTCCCATTCTCACTATCAAGTCCACTCCTTAAATGGCATTACAACCTACTTCTTTGGGATTCTGGTATACACTGAAGACCAGTAAAGACATCAAGTATCACGAACTTGTAAAATTACTAGATTATTGGACCTTATGTTGGTAGACAGCCATTTTTGACTACCTGGACCACAGCATATAAGCCATTCTAATAAATCCTCTTTAGCTAGCTGGCTGGCTTGATTAATGGATGAATAGACAGATATAGGCAGATAATATGTCATGTATGATAATATGTCATATATGATAGGGCTGCTGCCGACATGTACTCATAGCAACTATGACTTCATACATAAGACCTGCACAAGTCAAGTCAAATTCCTACATGGATACAGGGAGGCATCACTTTGTCCCACCCCTAGCTGATGTGACAGTTGCTTTGAGAGAAGAATCAGTTTTGTTTAAAAATAATACTGAGAGTCTGGCCCTACACCCATGCACATGCTGGCAGCACTAAGTATGTGCTAAGTATGTGAACTCAGTAGGTTCTCAAAAAAGAGCACATGAAATTGGAAAAGAATAGTGATGAGGTGTGGGAAGGAATTGAGGGGGACAAAATGAGAGGTGGATATAATAAAAATATACACATGTATATTCTCAAATGATAGAAAAAATTACACATCAAAAACATCATTTATCTTAATCACATTGACTTCATTCAAGAAATTAATAGATGGCACAATATTCAATAAATGTAACATGTTATAAATTATAAATTAAATAAGTATGATTAAGTGGATACAAGGACAAAAATCACATGAACATCTTAATGAATTTTCAAAAAAGGTCTTTGATGAAATCCAACATTTTTTCTATCAAAAAAAAAAATGTAGAGACTAGAAGTGGAGGGAAAATAACTCAATATAATGTAAAACTCCCAAATTAACTTGTAAACCCCACCCGCCTGAAGACCAGGTAACTTCATGGAATACTGGGAGTTGCAGCTCTTAGAAAATAACAACAAAACCTTTTGGAAACGTATGGTAGCCTATGGGAGTGTCCTTACAAGTGTCTGCAAAGTATCTTGAGGCCACTCTAGAGAACCCGAATTCTCTGGGGATTCCAGGGAGTGATCCTGACCAAAGTCCACCTTGGTCAGTATTTAATAAAGCTTGCTTCAAATTTGGTTCAAAATGATGGAACTGGTTTTTCTTCAGCAAATCTCTGGATTAACAATAATAGAGACTATGACAAATTTACAGTCAACATCATGATACATTTAAAAACAGGAACAAGACAACGCTTTCTACTCTCTGCATTCTTACTCAATATAGTAACTTGAAGTCTTAGCCAAAGCAATAAAATAAGCAAATAAAGTGGTTATAAATAGGAAAGGGTTGGTGTGAGGTGGAATCTCAGGGATGTTTTGATTTCTATTTCCCTGATGACTAAGGATGTTGAACATTTCTTTAGGTGCTTCTCAGCCATTCAAGATTCCTCAGTTGAGAATTCTTTGTTTAGTTCTGTACCCCATTTGTTAATAGGGTTATTTGATTCTCTGGAGTCTAACTTCTTGAGTTTTTTGTATATTTTGGATATTAGCCCTCTATCAGATGTAGGGTTGGTAAAGATTTTGTCCCAATCTGTAGGTTGACATTTTATCCTATTGACAATGTCCTTTGCCTTATAGAAGAAGCTTTTCAAAAACTCAGGCAACAGCATATGCTAGTGAGGATGTGAACAAAGAGAAACACTCCTCCATTGGGATTGTAAACTGGTATAATCACTCTGGAAATCAGTCTGGCAGTTACTCAGAAAACTGGAAATAGTTCTACCTGAAGACCCAGCTATACCACTCCTGGGCATATACCCAAAAGAAACTCCAACATATAACATGGACATGTGCTCCACTATGTTCATAGCAGCCTTATTTATAATAATTAAAAGCTGGAAACAACCTAGATGTCCCACAACAGAAGAATGGATCAAGAAAATGTGGTACATTTACACAATGGAATACTACTCAGCTATTAAAAACTGATGACTTCACAAATTTTGCAGGAAAATGGATGGAACTAGAAAATATTCTGAGTGAGGTAACCTAGACCCAAAAGGACACAAATGGTATGTACTCACTGATAAGTGGATATTAATCCAAAATCTCAGGATACCCACAATACAACTCACAGACCATATGAAGCTTAACAAGAAGGAATATCAAAGTGTGGATGCTTCAATCCTACTTAAAGGGGGGGACAAAATAATTACAGGAGGTAGAGGGAGGGAGAAAGGATGGGGAGGGGTAAAGGAGGTGGTAGGATCAGGTATGGGAAGAGACAGGAGAGAAGTCCAGAGGGTCAGGAAAATGAACCCTGAAATGAACTATGTAGCAGTGGGGTGTGGGGAACAGAGTGGTGAGTAGAACTACTAGAAAGTCCCATACGCCAGGGAAGCAAGAGGTTCCCAAGCCCAACTGGGATGACATTAGCCAAAATACCCAACAAAGGGGAGAAAGAATCTGAAGAGACCATCTCCAGTAGATAATCATGACCCCTAGTTGAGGGACGGGACCACCCACGCATCTCAAACTTTTTAACCCAGAATTGTTCCTATCTAAAGGAAACACAGGGACAAAAAAATGAAGCAGAAACTGAAGCCATTCAGAGACTGCCCCACCTTGGGATCCATCTCATCTGCAGACACCAAACCTAGACACTATTGCTGATGCCAAGAAGTGCTCAAAGACAGGAGCCTAGTACGGCTGTCTTCTGAGAGGTTCCACCAGCATCTGACTAAGACAGCAGATACTCATAGCCAACCATCAGACTGAACTTGGGGACTCCAATGGAAGAGTTAGGGGAAGGGCTGAAGGAGCTGAAGGGGATTGCAACCCCATAGGAAGAACAATATCAAGTAACCAGACCCCCCCAGAGTCAGGAACTAAACCACCAACCAAAGAGTTTACATGGATGGGCCCATGACTCTAGCTACATATGTGGCAAAGGATGGCCTTATCTGGCATCAATGAGGGGGGAGGCTCTTGGTCCTGTGGAGGCTTGTTGCTCCAGTATAGGGGGATGCTAGAGAGGTATAAGGTGGGAGTGGGTGGATGGGGAAGCACCCTCTTAGAGACAAAAGGGAAGAAGGATAAGATGGAGGGATTTGCGGAGGGGAGACTGGGCAGGATGAGATTTAAAATGTCAATAAATAAAATAAACAAATAAAAAAAATAGGAAAGGAAAAGAGTAATTATTATTTGCAGATGACATGATTCTATAAGTAAGAGACCCTAAAGATTCCACCAGAAGACACTTAGAACTGAAAACACTTTCAGCAAAGTAATAGGATCGAAAATTAACATAAGAAGTCAGTAGTTTTCATATATACCAATGACAAGGATACTGGGAAAGAAACCCCATTCATAATGGCCTTCAAATGTAAACAGAGGTTGGGAAACTAATAAGAAAGAGGCGAGCTTTCAAGGGTGGAGATACAAAATACAAAGATATAAAGAAGGGGGAAGAAAATAATGAATGCAAAGGATAAATGAGGTGGAGAAGGAAGAGCAGGATGGGAGTGACATGTAGAAAAGGAAATATGAGGAGGGGTCACTAACAATAAAGGCATTTTAAAAACCATAGGAGAGCTGGTAGGAAGCACAGCTTAGAGTAAGCATTAGAAAAACCAGGATTGTTAAGCACACAGGCCCGTTTTCTTCCACAGAAGGGAATGAATGTCACTTGGTCACCTGGAATGCTGGAATAAAAGTTGTCAAACAACCTGGTGGTCCTTTGCTATTCTATTAGGATCCAGCCTCCACCTGAATTTCCCCAAATCCTGATAATTGTTTAGGTCTAATCCTGGGTTTTGTCTCTCAGTGAATAGAACTCGAAAGAGGCCATATGTACTTTGCATCCTCCATCAACAGTCTCTATCCGTGTGTGTGTGTGTGTGTGTGTGTGTGTGTGCGCGCGCGCGCATACACATCCCTCCTCTGTACTCCCTAGCCCTGAGCTCTGTTTATCAGCCAATAGAACTCATTCTTATTGTAAAGGTCACAGGTGTTTTGGGATTTTGTTAGGGACTTTCTATGTAGCTATGCTTGAAGCTTTGTTATAAAAATTGTCACATGGAGATTTTTTTCTCCAATGTTTGACTTTTTTTTTTAAATTTTTTTTCATACTTTATTTACATTTCAAATGTTTCCCCCTTTCCAGATCTCCCCTTTGGAACCTCCCCATTTCCTCCCCTCTCCCCCTGCCACTATGGGGGTATTCTACCACCCACCCACCCACTCTCATTTTCCCTCCTTGGCATTCTCCTATACTGGGGGATCTAACACCCTCAGGCCCAAGGGCCTCTCCTCCCCCGATGGCTAACAAGACCCTCCTCTGCCACATATGTGGCCAGCACCATGGGTCCCTCCATGTGTATTTTTAGGTTGGTGATTCAGTCTCCAGGAGTATCAGGGGGTCAGGCCAGTTGCCACTGTTGCTCCCTCCCTGGGGCTGCAAACTCCCTCAGCTCCTTCAGTCCCTTCTCTTAAGTCCTCCATCTGGGACCTCACACTCAGCCCTACTATAGAAGCTCCTTAAAATATATACATAAACATATGTAAAGAGAATTTAAATTGAGTCACCCCATAATGGGAGACAATACTCCAACTAGGTACCACATACTACCAAATAAAACTCTCAGGTCTTTATGAGTTGTTGGCCAATGGGGTCATATAGACTCACAAGCGTTACTGTTTACTGCCAATGCTTTTTGTTACTCTTCACACTTCATAGTAAGCCCTATGGAGACACTGCGTCACCTAGACTCAGAGAACATGGGGAAACCATGCTGGCACTCACCTGGAAGCATCATTCTTATTGTCTAGATTTTAGTGCTGGAAAGTGCTATGCATACTACTAGAGGAAAAAAAGGGGTCATCATTCTCACCTAGCTGTGAACCCTGTTAGCTACAATAATAATTAGCCTGATATAATACACATACTAGTGCTGCTGTGGTACTATTCTTATTGGATCTAAGCCCCACTCCATAAGACAAAACATGCTCCTGGAAATCTTTGGGGGCAAAGAATCTGGAAGAAGCCAGTATTATTATTTTACTAAATATACATAGTACTAAAACAACTCCTAAAGACATATTGCTATACCCATGGATAAGTTCATCACTCAACCTTGACCAGAGAAGCTCCTTTTACAGGAGATGGTAATTAAATACGGAGACTCTCAGCCAGCCAACACGTTGAGAGTGAGAGACAGAGGAGTCTTTGGCCCGGAATGGAAAAAACCTATTCCTCCCTACCACGCTCAGGGGCCTGCAAGGAAGCCTGGTACCAAACACAGTAAAAGCGAGAGGTGGTGGATAACAGAAAGGGAACTAAGACCTGTCAAGCTCACCCCAGACAAATAGTTTTAGTCTGAAGTCTTTATGTGCAGAGGAAGGAATGGACATGAAATTGCACCACTATGTGAAGAGCTGCTGGCACCAATGCTTCAGTGGAGAGTTGCTGGGAGAGAGAGAGAGTCTAAGTTACTTAATGCTGTGGTCCTGGTAGGTGGATCGCACTCCAGAGCATGCCCACTCACAAGAGTAGTTGGATAGCACGAACTGGACTTGATGTGCTTAACAAAACCAAACAAAGAAGAAAATGTGAAGTTGAATGAGAATCAAGGCGAAAGTGGAAAGATAGACCTAATGAGGGGAGAGAAATGAATAAAATAAAAATTCATTGTACAACGTCCTGGAAGAGTTAATAAAATGATTATTTTTAATTCACTATAATTAGCCATAGGGGAAGTGCAAATTAAAATTTCTATGAGTTCTATCTTACTGCAGTCAGCATGGCTATCAATGATAACAAATCATGGCTATATGCGAGAAAGAAGAATCCCCATTCACTACTATGGGAGTGTAAACTGGTGCAGCCACTATGAAAATCAGGATGGATGCTTCTGAAAAGAACTAAAACGAGGAGCCCCACATGACCCCACTAAAATATATATACACACAATGAAAACTGAACCTAGGGCATAGCAGGCAGGCTCCCTATCATTAGACTATATCCCCAACTCTTCCCCCCTCCCCCATATAACCCAGCTATACCACTCCTGGGAATGCATTGTTAATTTCAAAGATGGAAGAAGAAATAGTAGTGACCCAAATCATCATGAACAAATTAATTAAAACCAGTAATTAATTAATCTTTTTTTTTTTTATTCGGTACATGGGCTGCCTCTCCCTAAGGTAGGGTTCAAAAACTCAGCATTGGATGTGAAGGAGACAAGGTTTTTATAGCTCAGGGATAGGGGAGTTTCCAAATGGAACATCTGAAGGGCAAATAGGCAGGATCACTGGAGCAGAACACCATTAACAGGTTAGTCCTAACAACCTCCTGAAACAAAGACATGGTTGCAAGGTGGACATGACAAGGTGGTCATAACAGGGTAGTCATGGGTAGTCACATAACCTTTTAAAACAAAGGTAGGATTGAAAGATGGTTTCTAAATAATGTTTGAAATAAAGACATTATTGCCATTCCTGAAAGAAGCATGATAGAAACATTGGTTCTTACGGTTATGCGTAGGGCATAGCTCAACTGATGAGAAGCAGAGGTTTAATCATAAACAGCAACGAACCTAGTTTGAGTTTACTAGAAGAATGCATTTAAGCTTTAAGCCTGAGATAGAGGCAGGCTAGTTCTTCGATATCCATAAGTATATTTGGATACTGAAGTTTATTACTGCTCTATTCACAATAGCTAGAAAATTGATTGTGTCTAGATGATTAAATAACTAAAGTGTGGCACAGATACATAACAGAATTTTATTCAGGTGTAAAATAAAATGAAATCTGTAGGAAAGCGGATAGAATTGTAAAGTCCATTAAGCAAGGTGATTCAGGCTTGGAAAAACAAACAGCACACATTGTCTTTAGCTTGTAAACCCTACGTTCTACCTTTTACACCCATGAGAAGGGAGAAAGGGCTCTCTAAGGTATGGGGGCAGAGTGGCAGAATATGAGAAACAGACAAAGGGCTTTGGCAGATTCTTCTCTACCAGATGACTTCCCAGCACATCCTGTCATACAGTGATATGGAGTCACAATGTGATAAAGTTTGTGTGCCATTGTTAGGGGAGATGAAATAGCTACATGTGCGCCCTCAAGAATGATAAGGGCTCTAGAGAGAAATGCCTCAGCAGTTAAGAGCACATATTGTACTTGAAAAAGATCCAAGTTCAAGTCCCAGAGCCCACATCAGACAGCTTACAACTATCTATAACTCCAACTCCAGAGTATCCAACAATCCTCTGATCTCATACATACATGTATACATGATTAAGTAATCAAGTTTTTAATGCTAAGTTAATGGCAGAACAGGGACACTAGAAAGAGACTGTTTAGTCAATGCTTTGAACAGAAGGATCCACCATTGGATAATGCTGTGGAAGGTTAGACTTCAGGTCTACTGGCTCCTGCTACATGAACCAGCCCAAGTCCCAGAGCAAAGCTGGGTTTCTCATGTCACTTAAGTCACCACCTTTCCTGGATACTCTGAGGGACACATTACCCATTGCATTTTGGGGCAAGTGGACCATGCTACCAGACAGAAGACCTGGTAAGGTTGAAGCAGGTTCAAAAACCTCAGGCATTCTCATAACTGAGAACAGCAGGTGTTGTTAGAACCAGCTCCTATCAAAAACCTTGGGCATTCTTATAATTGAGAACAGCAGGTGTTATAACCAGCTCCTAACCAGGGTCTACCTGTTCTGTTCAGGGTCTCATGATGCCCCATTGAGAAGACCATGACAACCTGTCATGTAGCACAAAAACCTAAAGTTCTCCATGCTAATGAGGTATCTAGATAGGCCCCAGGTCGCGAGTGTTTAGCCAATGAGCTTCCCTTCCTGGGCATCCCATCCTGCAAAAGGTGTTTAATTCCTGGTTCACCCTGAGTCAGATATGCATCCCACATCTGCCATGAATAAAGCATGAATAGGCGCAGCTCTTTAGGCCTTCATCCTAAAGAGCTGCGCCTAAATCTCCCAGAGAAGGCCTTCTCTCTGGATGATCACTTGGAACCAGCCAGATTCTGGACTTAGCCTGGGGAAGAGGGGAAGGAAGGACCTGTGGACCACCATTCTCAACTCCTCTCAGTCCTCAGTGGCGTCTGGATATACCGGAGACTGAGAACTACAGCATCCGTCCCAGCCCCCTTGTTTCTCACAGGCTGGGAGCCCCTAGCTTGGACTATGTTCTGCCTTCCCTGAGTGGCATGCCAACAGCGCTCAGGAATCTCAGCGGAGGCAGACATGCAGCTGGACATTGCATGACGTTTCTCCCAGGGCACCTCTTTCTCTTTTGCCATCATCCACATGCCATCCCATTTAAATTATGGCTTTTTTCAGTCCTTACCAGGCTGAAAGCAAGGAATCTCCATCCAAATGAATTCTCTTTCTAAACAGAAAATTTAAAAAAAAGCACTTGGCCACCCCACTAAAAATACATACACACAGACACAAACACAGAGAAAAAAAAAATATATATATATATACACACAAATAGATCCAGGCATACACAAATATGCACAGACACATATATAGGCAAACAGACAGGGAGGCAGACAGACAGGTAGACATTCTCATTCTCATCCTCCCTCCCTCTCTCTCTCTCTCTCTCTCTCTCTCTCTCTCTCTCTCTCTCTCAATTTTCATTAACAGTCCCCAGCTGCCCTGGCTCCCGCAACCATTTAAAACCTCTCCACTTGGCTTTATGTCCCAATTTCTTGGAGGAAAACAGAGCTCTAAAATCAGAACCGTCTTGGCTGGGCAGTTGCCAAGTCAGCTGCTGCTCCTTAGACTTCCTTGGGTGGGATGACATACTACAGGATGCTTTGCACACCATATAAGTAACTCCTTACTGAATAAAGAAAAATGCATTTTTCAGTGGGAAGAATGAGGAACTGTAAATTCAACCGCCTCCTCTTATCTGCACCTGGCTGTTAAGTACTTCTTAATCCAGTAGGTGGCTTGTGGTTTAAAAATAATATACAAAAATGCTTTACCGTCTTGACACAGAATCTGTGTGAACCAAACAAGGTGAGTTTCATTATGTCCATGAAGTAGCTGAGGCGGCATGCTTCCCTGTTAAACTTTCACTAGTAAACTGTCCTGGGAGCCATGGAGACTGTGTTCAACAGAATCCCACTTACACTAAGCTGAGAAGATAACCCTTCTGTCTTTCCAAGGTTCATACTGCTTTCTTCAAGACTAAAAAGGCTGCTAACTTTATTAAAAAATAAAGGATGTGAGTCAAACAGAACAGAAGCACTAAAGACATTTTGATTTTCTTCCTGTTTTATTCTTTAAACTGCTGGCAATAGAGGCCCTGGCTGAGGTCTTGATCTCTACTAAACAGAAAATCATTCAGAAGAGCTAAGTTTACTAAAACGTGATTTTATTCATCAACAATTCCTTTTTTGTTTCATGATTTATCTCATGCTCCAGTGACACCTATTACCCATTAAACAGGCCAAAATTGATAATAAAATTTGTGAAATTGCTTCCTGGGTTTTAAAAGAGTTACCACAAATACATAACTGGCAGAATTTGACTCAGAAATCTTCATATTTTTAGATGGAAAACAAAACCTAACAATAAATTTAAAAACTTTTAGCTAGATAATAGCTAGAACTATAGTTCTATAAAAGAGAAAAATTATAACCAAAGAAAGATTATTTCTAGTTTTAAAAGAATGCTAGTGAAATTTAAAGAAAGAAATGTTCTATTATAAACAGAGTAGATCAAAAAAATATTTCAAAAAACACTAATCAGAGAGCAATACTGCTAATGCTACTCTTGGCTGCTAAAATGTTTAAATATTATATGTGCTTACTTTCTGAACAGCTCAACTACTTTAACTGTGTGTTTCCTCCTGACCTTAAATGAGAATTAAAATGTCAATCCATCTTTCCAGACAGTAGTGGAGATGGAACACCTCTAAAGCACAACTGAGGGACAAAGGAAATTAATTTCCCACCATGGGGGCTCGCTGGACCATTGTGGAAATGAAAGTTTTCATTCTACTCTTCAGGCAATTCAGTAACATCAGACAAATATCCACGGGGCCAGTCTCCCTGTCCTATCCTAGAAGAGAATTCGCCAGTTAGTTTCATGGTCATGTGGGCCTTGGAGAAGTATCTTGTCGTAGGCACTCATAAGGCCAAGGCCATGGAATGGCGTCTCAGAAGGAAGCTCCTTTGAACACATACATTTATAAGCTTACCAATCTTTTAATGCTGGCAAAAAAGAAAAACAACAACAACAACAAAAAAGAAAAAAAATCAGGAATTTTAAGTTTACAGTAAAATGATTTTTTACTTTTTGAATGTTCCAGGAAGCATCGAGTCAATGTAATATTTTTTATGTTCAATCATGTTTTGGTAACAGGAGAAGTAACACAAAAAAAGTACTCAATAAAGAACTCTGCATGTTCTCAAAGTGGAGAGGCAGAGGGAAGTTCTAAGTGCAGCTGCAGAACAGTCTGACAGCATTAAGCTGAAAATGATAAAGGAAGTCACTGCTCCTTCATTAGCTATGAAACAACAAAGAAATTCTCATAAAAGTTCAAAAATCAAACACTACCAAACAACATACCATTTGGATACATAGAAATGTGAAAAGGATTTAAGGAAAACCCAAAGGTAACCGTGAAATGAAAGCTCAGGGAAAAAAAGCTGTAAGATCAGAGAGGCCCACATGGGGGTTTCAAAGATATGGGTAATGGGCAATTTCTTGGGCTGAGCGTCAGGTCCACAGGTGCTCACTTTATTATTACCCTTTATAACTCACAGACTTAGTATGTCCTTCTTTAACACATACATGAAACACTGCACTGTAAAAGATGAAAACCACAAGAATGGATAAAGGGGTAGCTAGAGAAATGGAAGCACATCATACTCAAAACTCCATTATCAGCAACACAAACACACTTCCAGGTAGAAAGAACCTGAGTTATTCTCTAAGTAAAGTGGGATTGACTTAATGGCAACATAACAATCACCATGTGTGCTCATGAGATGATCAGGTTCTGGGAGACTGTGGGCCTATACTCCTGCCTAACATGAAAGACTCCAACAGAGCCTTGAGCCAAAGGTGACAGCCAAATAGAGAGACTTTTTCCTCTGAAGGCCTTACACATCTATTCTGGATTGCTTAGGATTTTCCTTAACTATATGAAGAACGTTTTACAGTGGCCTGTTGCTCCTACTGACCACTTAGGGAAGAAAATCTTCAACTTCTATCATAGGCTTTAATCAAGACATGGTGTATAGGGTACAAAAAGAGAATGTTCTCCACAGCAGGGTTAGCTATTTATGGAAGATATTTGCATATACTGCAATTACCTCTATCGCAAGCTCAAAATAGCAACACAATCACTGTTTCCACTGGAAGGCCTGATGTGCCTTTGCACATTTTAAAATATTATTTTATTTTAATGTGTATGAGTATTTTACTTACATGTGTGTCTGTGTGCCATCTGCATGTCTGGTGCCCTGAGAAGCCAGAAGAGGATGGAGCCACCATGTGAGTGCTAGCTATCAAACCCAAGATCTCTGGAAAAGTAGCCAGTGCTTTTAACTTATGAGCCATCTTGCCAGGCCCTGTCAGCACATTTCTTAACCATACAACCCCAGCAGCCTCAAGAAAGCACTTCTATAAGGCCTGGAAAACATGTAATTATACTTCAGCAGGTAAAAATACATTGCCCCCCCCCCACGCCTCTAACAGCATATAGAGAATTAATTCTTTTCAGCTGTTTCATCCAGGGACAAAAAATTTGCTTTGTGTTAAATATGCAGTTTGTTGGCTGGGTTTTGTCAGCATCTCTTGATCTGGGGAGTGGGACGTGACAGGCAAGTGTTAGAAACATGTTCAGGGCCACACTGTCCTTACATAAGGGTGGGTACAGAAGCTGTCTTTTTGGAGCCATTTAAATTATCTCTAAATCTTATTCCTGGACACTCAATAAGCCAAATTTTCAACCTGTGTTGGTTGCATTTTAGAACATATGAGGATATTTTATGTAACATTTCATTTTTCTGGAAGAATAGTCAACTCAAGCTAAAGAAATGTCTTAGTGAGTGTCTAATTGGGGATTGGAGAAAGACACACAAGAAATCATCGTTTGCTCACCGGGCAGAAGCCTGGAGTATGAAGCAGTATGAAGAACAACAAAAGAGGCCCTGTCAAAGGAGGAGGAAGGCAAGGACACCTTAGGCTGTCTTCTGACCCTCACATATGCACATCTCTAATCATATCCATGTACGTACGTGTACACACACACACACACACACACACACACACACACACACACACGTAGGGATGGAGGAGAAGAAGAGAAAGAAAGACAGTTCTGCTTCTCCTACAATAATATGAAAAGTATAGTTAGTGCTTAAATTCATTTATCTAAAAATTACTGAGAGCCTATTACGGAGATGAGGACAAATTTCAATGACACAGTGCCTACCCCCACTTGCTTATAGTATGTGGACTGCTTTCCAGAAGGAAGACGTTTCTAATGCATAGAGAGGTAAGTCAGATCCCTATCTCCTTTCTGGTTCAATAACCTGTGATTAACTGGATTTGGGAGGGAGAAAAGAACATCCAGTCTAGAAAGAGAGGCAAGCACTTTAGTATCTGACCAGGAGTTTCCTGGTAAGTGTTACAAGGATGTCAACTGCAGAGGACTAGCAGAGCACAATGAAGGAGCAAATCCCTTGGAGGAAACTTCCAGAGAATTCTCTTTTGAGCAAGACCTTAAAAATAGGTTACCAGGACAGGGCATTTTCAAGAAAAAAAGCAATAGAGAGAGCAAGTCACTGGGGAAAAAAGGAAGTCTGCTTGGAAATGCTACTGGAAAGACAAGGATGGGGAACGAAGGGGAAGCTAAAAATGATAGTAGAGCATGTTCCGGCTCAGTTCAGAGAGTGGGTGGGAACGCTTCCCATTGGGTTAGGCAACAGGCATCCTGCAGATCCAAAAGTAATCAGAGGCAGGTGGTGTACAGTTGTATAGGGGTGTGCGTGTGTGTGTGTGTGTGTGTGTGTGTGTGGTTACCTCAATAAAATGGTAAAAATAATGAGCATGACATATGCAGAATCTAAAGAGGTTAATTCCATAGAAACTGAGAGGGGCTCAAATGCTTCCTGGTCTGAGGAGAGGAGCATGGTTGGGGCGCAGGGACATGTGTTGCAATCAGAAAGTAGGAATAAGTTCTGTTGCCCAGCAGAGTAGAACTTGCTCTGTAGACCAGGCTGGCCTTGAACTCAGGCTGTTATATATTATATACTTAATCTATTATCTATTTAAAAGTAGCTTCAAGAGAGTATTTTAGATGTTCTGTGAACAAAAGCATAAAAAGCTTAAGTGACAGATACGCTAACTAGTCAGATTTGATCATTATACAGTTCATAGATAAACTGAAATATCACATTGTATACTGTTCACATGTATAGTTATATACCAATCAAAAGTAAAAGCCAGACACAGTGGAATACACTTGTAATTCCAATAGAGGAGAGGCTGAGATACAAGGATAGAGAATTTGAAGCTAACCTGGGCTACAAAAGAAATAATGATATAAATAGTAGAAAAGATGGGAATAATGTTAAGAGATACATATTCTGGTCTTCTTGCAGCACATTTAGAAGATATTCAACCTTGAGATTAAACATTGTTATATAGCATATCCTGATTATAATCTAGAGGTGGGAATTTTCTATGAGATGATAGAAAAGGGAAGCCCCAACTGGGAAAGGCTGGGGGAAAGAAGGCATAAAAAGGGAGAAAGTAGTTAAAGACCACAGCTCTCATGCTGGCTGGTGGTGGCACACTTTAATCCCAGCACTCGGGAGGCAGAGGCAGTCTGATCTCCGAGTTTAAGGCCAGTCTGGTCTACAGAGCGAGTTCTACGACTTGCCAGGACTACACAGAGAAACTGTATATCCAAAAAAAAAAAAAACCCACACAAAACAGTTCATAATATTGGTGACATTTGTCCCCAAGGGTCCCAAAGAAAAGAACCATGATGGGAAGTAAAGACCTTGTCACTGATGGTCGGTAGACAAACTAGGGCCAGAGTTTACTGAAGGCTAGATACAACAGTATATAATCTGTAAATTCCTTTTGAACAAAACTAGAAACAATTAACTCCAGTGTTAGAAGCCAGGATGATATACATCTAATGAAGTCAGAGACTAGGAGGGATCACAGGGCCTTCGGGGTGGCAACAGAGTGCAACCTTTTTATCTCAGGTATAGCTTAGAAAAAAGGCAGGTTCACTAGGGAATATAATTAATCAAGAAAGTACAGTTATGATGTATTTTCTTGATATATGTATATTTTAATAAAAAAGGCACATCTTGGGTCCCTGCTACACAGATTTTTAAGAACTTTTGATCTAGATAAATAGATAAGTAAAAGCATCCTATGAGCCCTGGCATTCCCACCAGTCTGTCTATGCCTTGATAACTGGGAGGTAGAGTGTCATAATCACTACAGATATTAAGCTAGACCTTCTCGGCTAGACCTAAAACTATATACATCTGGATGCAAAATCTGCACTTACTGACCCTTCCTCAAAACAGTTTTATGAGGAAGGTGTGGCAAATATATCATTTTACAAATGAAGAAGTGGCAGAGGACAGTAAGGTGATACATGAAAACAGTAAAATAGTAAGTCAGGGAACCAGAACTAAGTTCTAAGCTCTTCACATAGTCTTATCTCTTTAGGGGAGGAAGAACAAAAAAGAACCCTGTTTCTATGTTACTAAATGTACTGTCAAGGGTCATCTCCGATGTTCCATGGACTAAAACAGAAGAGTAGACATGTAAGACTTTATCGAAGCTCTCTTGAAAATATGCTTTAACTCAGTACCTTCAGATTGGGAGACAAGACACTTGCTCAACTATGTTCACTGCAGCTTTCTTTATTCATAATAACCAGGAACTGGAAACAACCTAGGTGTCCCTCAAGCAGAGAATGAAGAAAGAAAATGTGGTACATTTATACAATTTAGTATCACTCCGCTATTAAAAACAATAACATCATGAAATTACCAGGAAATGGATGGAACTAAAAAAGATCATCCTGAATGAGGTAACCCAGACCCAGGAGGACAACATGGTACATACTCGCTTATAAGTGGCTATTAGCTGGAAAGGGTAACTATGCTACAGTCTACAGACTCAAAGAAACCTAAGGAACATGGAGGGCTCAAGTGGGAGGACATATAAATCTCACTGAGAGGGGAAAATAGAATAGACACTGTGGGTGTATGGGGGAGGAGACTGGATGGGTATGAGGGTGAAGACGGGAACAGGAGGGATCCGGTGGGGGAAAGATGAAGGGAGACTCAACTGAAATGGAGGAGGGTGCTATCTCTGGAGCGAGCTAGAAACCTAGGGCATTGGAAACTCCCAGGAATCTAAGAGGGTGACCCTAGCTAAGACTCCCAGCAATGGGGGATGTGGAGCCTGAAATGGCCGTCTCCTATAACCAGGCAAGACTTCCAGTGGAGGGACCGGGACACTAACCCAGCCACAAAACCTTCGACCTACAATTCTTCCTGCCTACAAGATGTGCAGGGCAAAGATGGAGCAGAAATTGAGGGAATGGCCAACCAGTGACTGGTCCATCTTAAGACCCGGGCCATGAGAGGGAGCCCAGCCCTGACACTGCTAATGGTATTCTGTCATACTTGTAGCCAGGAGCCTCGCATAATTGTCATCAAAGAGGCTTCACCCAGTAATTAGTGGAAATAGATGCAGAGACCCACAGCCAAACAAGTGGAGCTTGGGGAACCCTGCAAAAGAGGAGAAGGAAGGATTGTAGGAGCCAGAGGGGTCAACACTACCACAAGAAAATCCAGTGAATCAAGTGACCTGGGTCCATAGGGTTTCCTAGAGACTGATCTGATAACTGGGGAGCGAGACAGCATGGGACTGACCTAGGCCCCTGCACATATGATACAGTTATGTAGCTTGGTCTTCATGTCGAACTCCTAACACTGGGAGCAGGGGCTGTCTCTGACTCTATTGCCTGCCTTTGGGACCCTTTCCTCCTACTGAGCTGCCTTGTCTAGCCTTAATAGGAGAGGATGTGCCTAGTCTCACTGCAACTTGATATACCAGGGCTGATTGATATCCATGTGTACTGGCTGGTTTTGTGTGTCAACTTGACACAAGCTGGAGTTATCACAGAAAAAGGAGTTTCAGTTGAGAAAAATGAAATCCAGCTCCATGAGATCCAGCTGTAAGGCATTTTCTCAATTAGTGATCAAGGAAGAAGGACCCCTTGAGGGTGGTGCCATCCCTGAGCTGGTAGTCTTGGGCTCTATAAGAAAGCCAGCTGAGCAAGCCAGGAGAAGCAAGCAAGCCAGTAAGTTACATCCCTCCATGGCCTCTGCATCAGCTCCTGCTTCCTGACCTGCTTGAGTTCCAGTCCTGACTTCCTTTGATGATGAACAGCAGCATGGAAGTGTAAGCTCAATAAACTCTTTCCTCCCCAACTTGCATCTTGGTCATGGTGTTTGCAGGAATAGAAACCCTGATTAAGACACCATAGGAGGCCTCCCCTTTTCCGAGGAGAAAAGGAAGAGTAGATAGGGTGGGGAGAAACTGGGAGGAGAGGAGTGAGGAAAAACTGTAGATGGTATATAAAATTAATTAAGTAATTAATTTTAAAAATATGCTTTAAGCACAGTCTGAAAAATAAACAGTGACTTTTTATAAATTCACCTACAGAAAATCAACATTGGGAACGGATAGTGCCAGTTAGACATCACCAGTGTAAATGGCTGACTTAAGGAATCAGCCTTTTCATGGCTCTTCCCAGATGCTCACTTACCTAGCAGTGTCTGTTTATCTTGGGAGTCAGACTCTGAAGAACATCTGCATGACCGGAGAACAATCACTCCACCGAGTACGCCATCTTCACTGGCAAGGAAAGGTGAACCTGGGCAGAAAAGACTGGGAGTCACCTTTCAGTGAATTTTTTTTCACTTTCAATTTCCACTTGATTACTAGAACAAAACTATGGCACGAATAAGAACTTGAAAGATGCCCAACTTCTGACAACCATCGTTCATACCTCATACACACGGGATGGCAAAGGCGGTCTGGTGCCTGAACAGGAGCCATTTGGCAAAGTCAGTGCTAGATGCTGCCAAGATGACATGAGTTGGGGAGAGCATGTGCAGCACTGTATTTGGAATGGAACTGGAAACACCACCAGATTAAAGGACCAAAACAACTACACACAAAAGAATGTTCAGCATCACTCTTTGATCAAGTCTCAGGGATCCGGCACAAGCCTCTCCCTGCTGCCAGAGGCATACCACCAAAGGCTTTGATTTACTACCTTAAATTTAATTTTAAACAATAAGCCACAAAGTTTATTACAAACATTTAAAAATGCTCATGATGGTTACACAAATAAGGGAGAAGCTGAACTTCTATTCTGCAAGTCTGGTGGTTAGAAACAACCCAGCCTCCTTGAGATCTCACACACTGAGCCATTGTGAACATTTCAAGAGCATTACATTTTAAAGCCCCTCATTTTTCTTCCCCAAGGACATCTTCTTGAACATCTGGCATAGCGAGTGAGCACGTGGAGAACAAATGCAAAATTAAACCAACAACTATCAAAGAAAGTAGTAAAAATAAAACCAACCAAACTGGATCTGGGGAAACTTCTGGCTAAATTTAGTAGATTAAATACATGTATTTATCTCCACAGTCTCCTGAAATCCCAGAGAACGTTAGATGGAAAGAAAGGGGAGTTTGAGGGGTGAAGATGACCTGAGACGTTCAAGAAAGAAAAAAAAGGCAGATAATTGGAGAGGGAAAGATAGACCCTGTAGACCCAGTGTGCTGGCTAGTGTTTACATCAACTTAACATAAGAAAGACAGACCCTGTAGACCTAGTGTGCTGGCTAGTGTTTACATCAACTTAACATGAGTTAGGGTTATCTGGGAAGAAGGAATCTTAATTTTTTTAAAAAGTATCCACAGGACTGGCTTGTAGGCAGGTCTATGGGGCATTTTCTTGATTGATGATTGATGTGGGAGGGCCCAGCTCACTGTGGGTGGTACCACCCCTGAACAGTGGTCTTGTGTACTATAAGAGAGCAGGCTGAGCAAGGAAGCAACACTCCTCTATGACCTCTGCATTAGGTCTTACTTCCAAGTTCCTTCAATAATGGGCTGAGATGTGGAACTGTAAGCTGATAAAAGACCTTTCCCTGGGGCTGGAGAGATGGCTCAGTGGTTAAGAGCACTGACTGCTCTTCCAGAGGTCCTGAGTTCAATTCCCAGCAACCACATGGTGGCTCAGAACCATCTGCAATGGGATCTGATGTCTCTTCTGCTGTGTCTGAACAGAGCAACAGTGTACTCATAAATAAAATAAGGTTGGAGGGGAAAAAAAAAAAGACCTTTCCTCCCTAACTAGCTGTGGTCCTGGTGTTTTATCACAGCAATAGAAAGACTAGCTAGACACCTACAAAAGTTAAAACCCAAGTTTCCAGGGAGTAGAGAGAACTTGTAGAGGAAGGAACTTCCAGACAACACCACCCACAAAAAAACACTGAGAAGAAAAAGATTTTTAATCATTTTAAATGGCTGCTTTAAAACGTAAAAAAAGAAAGATGAAAGAGAGAAGACAGGTAGGTGGCAGGGACCATAATGAAGCTCGTGTAAAACCAATGACCCTGCTCTCTCAGCCGTTACAGAGAGCTTAGTATCCTCTACTTAGGATTACTACTGCTGTGATCATGACCAAACCAACTTGGGGAGGAAAGAATTTATTTGGTTTATGCTTCCACATCACTGTTCATTGAAGGAAGTCAGGACAGGAACTTAAACAGGGTAGAAACGTGAGGCAGGAACTGATGCAGAGGGGGCTGGCTCCTCAAGGCTTGTTCAGCCTTCTTACAGAAGGCAGGAACATCAGCCCAGGAGTGGACGCACCCAGGGCCTTCCTCTACAGATACCCTTCAGAAGATGGACACCCCAATCTTCTAGAGGCGTTTTCTTAATTGTGGTTCTCTCCTCTCAGATGACTCCGGCTATATTAAGTTGACATAAAACTAGCCAGCACACTTGCCAATCCCTGATCTGGGGTCCAGGATTCACACTAGAGAAAAGTAGTATATCTCTCTCTAATCATGAAGAGACTGGATAATCTTCTTCCAAAAAACCTAACATGTTCAAGAGGGAAAACCTGTTTGAGAGACACACAAAAAAACAAAAAAAAACCCAAACTCTTCCATCCTCTAAAAAGAAGGCAAAGAAGGGCAAGGGAGAGCGTAGGTGGGGATCCCAAAAACCACCATCTCCCTCCATCTCAGTATTAATCACTTGTCTTCTCACTGGAACAGAACACCTGACCAAAGCTGCTTAAGAAAGGGGTTTATTTTGGCTGAGAGTTCAAGTCTTCTAGCCACATTGCTATCAGAGCAACAAAACATGACCCCAAATTAAAATTTGCTTTTACCTGTCACCCAGGTTTTCCCTACCTAACTGCTATACTCTATATCAAGGCAGGAAGTCTTTGGCCGTACATGATGCACATATTTCCCCCAATTTATTAAGTACTTTGACTTTGCTTATGATTCTTCATTTTTGGCTTACTTGCTTTTGATGCCTATGTAGCTGATTTGCCAACCTTTCTTGTTTAAGGCTTCTGTGCTGTAAATCTTACAGGAAAATCTTCTCTAGTGGAAAATTATGGAAATATTTTGTCCATATTTTACAAACATGTACTAGTACTTTTACCTAGTACTAGTACCTACTAGTACTTTTACAATTATACACTTTAATTTTAAGACTTGTAACTTCTGGAATTAATTTTGGGATAAAGATTACAGTGGAGATCTTGTGGTACACTATTCTCCTAAAGTTGTGAGCCAATTTGAATAACAAAACTTTGCTGAAAATGTCATTCCTTTTCTAAGTGACTTTAAAATGTACTCTTTCTACTGACTTAAATTTTTTCTACTGATTTTCTATATTTTATCATATCAAAATTGTTGAAATAATGAAGACTATTCTGATGTAAGCAGTGAATGAATTTGCCTACAGTCTTGTAGCATATGCTACTTGACTGGGCTGATTTCTTCTCATTATTCATTATATGAAATAATCTTGGCTTTCATATGATTTTAAAAATAGCATTCCTTAATGGTCTTGCTTTCTATTCTTATTGAAAATTTTATCTGAACATAATTTAAGTTATTTGAGATTTTTTTTCTTACAAGTCAAATATGTTGATAGAATTTCCCTTGCTATATGCTTGAAACCTCTACTCTTAAGCTTTTGCTCATATACAAGCAAATACAGAATGTCCTGACATATGAACTGACTACAATTTTTCTCAGTTCTTTGCCTTTCCAACTATCCTTTCTTATTTACCACCATCCATATTTCTAAAACAAACAAAAAATTCATGTTGAGTGACCTTCAGCACACAAAACAGAACAAAACTCAAACCCAACAAAATAAAAGCCTGAATACTTTGTTGGTGGTGGTTTTTTGTTTTGTTTCTGGTGAGCACTTCACATTTTACTTTTAAAATACATCACAGTCTTGATTCTGCCCCTTTCTTCACATTCATCTTTTTTTTTTAATAACATTTTTAAATTCACGTTATAGTGAATTTCGATAAAGCTCCCCTTCCCTCCTCTCCTCCCAATCCCACCCTTATGAATCCCTTTTCCCATTGCCCTCTCCCCTTCTTCTTAGAGAAGGGAAACCCCTCTTAGGTTCCCACCACATACTGTGAAATCCAGTCTGGCAGGACTGGGCACATCTGAGGAAACAGCCAACCAATGACTAAGAGAGCCAACCCCTGACACTATTAATGATACTTGGCTATGTTTGCAGACAGAAAGCATGACTGTCTCCTGAGGGGCTTCCTCTAGCAGTACAGTAGATAAAAACAGATGTAGAGACCCAAAGCCAAACATCAGGTGAGCTCAGGGAGTCTGGTGGAAGAGTGGGGGATAGAAGTGGGCAAACCAGAGGAGAGAAGAACAACAAGACCTGCAGAATCAACTAACCTGGGACCACAGGGGCTCACAGAGCCTGGGCCAAAAACCAAGGAGCATGATGATAGAGGTAGCAGTAGACCCCTACACATATGTAGTAAATATGCAGCTTGGTCTTCATGTGTGTCCCCTAACATCAGATTGGGGGCTGTCTCAGTCTCTGCTCCCTGTCATTGGGTACCCTTCCCCCTACCTGGACTGTCTAGTTGGACCTTAGTAAGAGAGGATGTGGCTTATACTTTGAAGAGAACCTGGATGTCACATTGTCTATGAGTAAGAGTAAAAAACCCTCTGAATAGGAAAACTTTTGATTTAACTAGTCAAAAGTACATGAAAGACTTTACTGATTCAGTATTTAAAACATGCAAAGCATTTTAAAACAATTCTGAAAGAACAGAGGCTTTGCTTATTATATTCAAGTTCCCATGTGTATGCTAACCCTTATGTCCTTTCCAATATAATTCATGATGTCGCCCACAACTCAAGTGTTTATGAGCAGTGTCTTTTGCTTCAGAAGGCAGTTGGTGTATTTTGTTTTAATATGAACCTGGCAAATAAAGTTAAAATGTTCAAATCATGTAGATAAATACGTGGAAGAGATGTGAACAATCTCTGCATAGAGATCTTAAATGGCATTAGGCTATTAGAAGCACTGTACACCTTCTGGGGCTCTTGTTGTATGTTTTCCATTTTTTTAAAGTTGTTTTCCTATGCACTCATTTGGCCAGAGTACAAACTCTACTACCTTTCACTCTGCTTATTGCACAAAAACTCATTACATTGAAGGGTAGTTATTGACTGCTCAATTATGTTTGGAGATAGTGAAATTTTAAAACAGACACACAAAAGAGTACCTAGTGGTCAGAACATTGTAGGTTCTCAATATCTGTTAACAGGATCCCAGAGAATTACTAAAAGGCAGATCAATCTCAGGCATGGAAGAACATGTCCCTGGTATAAAGAGCACTAAGAGACAACTAGCTATGGGCACAGAGGACAGTTTTGTCATATCAAGAAGTTTAGAACTAGTTCACCAAAACAAGGAAGAGAAGTCAGGTGGGGAGAGCAAGAAAACAGTAATGCTGAAAGTACTCAGTGTTAGGAAGGAAGAGACACACTGTGTGTGCAAACACCCATGCAAACACACACAAACTGACTAAACTGAAAAGATCAGAGTGTAATCATTAGTATCTGGTCGATCTGAGTTCTTACTTCGCTGAATGAATAAGAAAAAAAACAGAAATCTATGGTATATGAGAAGCTTTGAAAGCCTGAAGGCTCAGGGCATCAAGAAGGTGATCTCACTTGGCAAGATCTTTTGCTTGGCAGGCAGAGAACACAGCAAGCAAATCAATCAAGGAAATTTAACGGAATTCCAACCACATTCTTCATTGTTCCAAAGAGTCAAGGAGGTGCTGCTGGACTAAGGTTCCCACAATGACGAGCTTTGCACTATGGGTCTTCCCCTCCCTTTCCACTGGAAGTGTCACGTAAACTTTTTTTATCCTATATAATAAAAGGAAAGGGAAGGGGTTACAAAGTTAATCTATCACTCAAAGAGTGTATACACGGCACTGTGACTTCTCCTTCATGCTCCTTCATGGTACTGCTTAAAATAGCTCCATGGAAAATCAAATCAGGGACTAAGATGGAGACTTAAGATGGAAGAAGCCACTGCTAATCAGTCTTTCTGCAAACATGGTGTTTGAAATTTCAGTAAAAGATTTAAAAAAAAAAAAAAAGGAACAAGAGAAAGGTTATAAAGGAGGCCATTACAAGACAAAGGAACAGCACATGGCAAGGTCCTGAGGAGTTAAAGAACCTGGAAATTTAGAAAAACAAAAATAAGGATGAAAATGCCAACATAATTAACAAGACCTGAAATTAGGCTGAAGGGTCAAGGGTCAGGTAGAAATGATACCTCACAGACTACTCGCCTACATTCTCAGCTTCTGAAGAGTGGGAAATTATTAGAGGGGTGAAAATACTTTAAAGCAAAGTCTTCAGAGAAGAAACTAAACAGGCTGTCCTTCAGTCAAGTAGCTCATAGGAAAAGTGGTAGGAAGACAGCCATGGAGGCTTCTGTAGAGGTCATGGGGAGAGATTCTTAGGGAGTATGGAGATGGTCTCCAACAGCCACCTTTCCTTTGGGCCTAATACGACATGTCAAGATGGATGGAGGTACACTGTTCCTCCTCATAGGGATAAATTATGCTGCAGCAGATGCAGCTTAATAAAGGTGAGGCAAGCAGATATTTGAATGGATTCGGCCAGGTGAACAGAGAAGAGCAATGAGTCACTGTTTCTCAGCAGAAGGCCCATGTGCCAGCATGGAATGTGTGATGTCAGTCCCCCTTTTAAGTCAGGTCATTTATATATCCTCTTACCATGATACATACAATGTCAACACAGTGTACTGAGGATGGATGTCAGAATGGTGGGCATCGTGAGGTTGACTGCTGTGAAATTTCCTCTCAGATCCAAGGCTCTGAATTTCTTCCCTCTTCTTACCAGTCTACTGGGCACTGTTTATCTCTGGAATTCTCTGTGTCCTAATTTAGCAAAGCCTAAATATGTTACTCTTAGAGCACTGGCTATGATATTTTTGTGCTTACTTCATCCTTCCTTCCTTCCTTCTTTTCTTCTTCCTCCTCCTTTTCCTCCCTTTCTCTTCCTCTTCCTGTTCTTCTAAATAAATAAAATCCTGAAATTCTTTTCCCCCTTGGTTGTGGAATTTTAGTGGCTCTGCTTGATTTAATGGCATATTTTATATATCTCATACTCTCCCAGAAGTCTTGGGCAGTGGGAAACTGTAGTGATAACTTTAGAGTTTTGGTTTCTTTAAAAAACACAGAAATGTAAGATTTTGTTCTATTTTAATCCTAAGTGTGGGCTAGGCATGGTGGCGCACACCTTTAATCCCAGCACTTGGGAGGCAGAGATAGGTGGATTCTGAGTTCCGAGGCCAGCCTGGTCTACAGAGTGAGTTCCAAGTATGGGACATGGGGCTGCTTCAGATTGTCCACAGCAGCTGACTATGATTTGCCTCATGCTCTAGCAGGGGTGTGATTTTGCCAGGTGCAGACAGTTTCTGCAATTGTGTGACGTTTGAAATTCTGGGACTTTTCAAAGGGTATATAAATGCTAGAGCCTGGAGAGGTGGGGAGGGGGATTGTTGGTTGACATTTGTTAAATAATCGTGCACAAAGAAGAAACAACAAGAAGAAATTAGATATCCTTGATAGTGAAGATTAAACTTGCCCCAGGGAACTGAACACCCCTAATCAGCAGAAGGTAGTCTAAAGATAACATCACCCCCTTTCTGACCCCTGACTTTACACAGGGATCTCTTTTCTTTCCTTCTGTCCTTTCTTCCTCTCTTGTCTGGTTGTTAGAGGGAGAGAAGAAAAAGGGTGGAGAAGGATGGAAGGAAGAAAGGAGATCCCCCAAAATAGCAAAAGACAGGAAACCTTTCACTATGTCTAATAAATAAAATAAAAGAACTGCAGAATAAAATCATAAATTTCTTAAGACTTGCAGATAGGGAAAAATGAGCCACAAATTTAAAAAATTAAAATCCTAAATTAGTGGAACATTAATTTTTCAGAAAATCTAGAAAGACAAAGAAAACTGAAAATTATCAATTCATTTTTGACACAACAGTAACAAACGAACAGGTTGGCTTGTCAGTCATTCTTTAATTTATAGAGGGCTGGAAAGAGATAACAAGTTTTAAGGAACTCTAAAGGAAAAGAAAATGCTTGTGATGAGGAAAAGACAAAGCAAAAGCAGATAACTAGAAGAAAATTCTAAACAAGGTAGCTTGTAAGCAAATTTATCTTCTTGTCCATAACAGAGTAAAGGGCTAAAAATGAGATCCGCAGGCTACATACTATGAAGAACCCAGCCATTGAGGGAATAAATAAGTAAATGCATGATGGTATATAAGTAATAGGACAGCACATACGTAAGAGGACAGCACATATGTAATAGGACAGCTCATACGTAAGAGGACAGCACATACGTCAGAGGACAGCACATATGTAAGAGGACAGCACATATGTAAGAGGACAGCACATACGTTAAGAGGACAGCACATATGTAAGAGGACAGCTCATACGTAAGAGCTCGGCACATACATAATAGGATGGCTTTAGACAATGAAGGTTCTTTAAAAGGCAACACAGGGCAAATGGAGACTTGAGCTTGTCCCATGTCTACCACATGAGATGTAGTTCTCTTTCATAGTTTTCCTTTGTCTTCTGACAAGGACAAAACTAACATGCTAAAACAAACATCTGCTACTTGCTTTAATTACATTTAGTTGCATTTATATGGGTTATTTGAAGTCAGAAATGAAGATAAAAACTCAATTCAGGATTGGAATAAAAGGAACAGCATGCTATTTAACACAAAGCAAATAATATGAGAATAAAAATCTTATTACCATGCAATATAAATGAACATTTCCTTCCTTAGATACCTAGACATTCTGTGGATATAGGAAGCCCTCAGTCAATTCTAATACATGCAACCCAAACAGAAGGAAATGTTTGCTTTACCGTATGTCTAGAGTCTATTGAAAAAGCAAAGAAAGACTGCTGGGTGGCTTCATGTGGGCAGCATGCTCATTCATCCCTGATCTAGCAAGGTCAGCTACTCTGACCCAGAGAGACCAGGTCAACCTCACCCAAATGGGAATCTGTATGTTTCTCCCCATACCCACAGTTAAAGAGGACTGTAAGAATGAAAGCTATGGGAGAATACTTACACATACATGTGCAGGAGCACTGAGTACATGTGCATATTGTGAGATAATGTGGGTGCAGCTTTCTTTACTGAACTACATAGAGGACACTACACTGATACATGCATGACCTTTGGTTCTGAGTTTTCCAGGAGGCTCTCTCCTCCCTATCTCCGCTCCTCTCCTCTCCCCTCTCCTCCCCTCCCTGTCCCTCCCCCTCCCTCCCTGTGTGTGTGTAAAAATTCTACATGTTTATTTCACTGAGCAGAATCTCTGCTTAAATGGATGTACAACGATGAACAATGAAATCTTCACAACCCAGTTCATTAGCCACACACTGAGCACTTTAAATAATGATATTAAAACTGAAAAACCTCTGGCCCTGAGTTTTCCACCATTTGAAAATTAAAAAGATTAGTGAAAAGAGTATACTTGAAAACTCCTTAGGAAATATGAAGTGCTTTATAATAACCATGTACTATTAGCACAATATGTGAATGAATTTAATTTGTCATGATTTTCCCCTGGCTACCAACACAGAGAACAATAATTTCTCAACATGCTGGGCTCACCACAACTCACAGTCAGCCACATGATCACCATTGTAAATCACTAGTATGCTCCAGTTGTGAAGCTAGAACTGCTGCTACCTTAGGTCTCCATAGCACACTGTCAAGTGACAATATTTTCAAATATGATGGCTGTCTTGGAAACAACCATATCAAAGTATCTATATAAAGCAGTTAATGAGAAAACAGATATTCAACATACCCTTCCTCCATTCACATGAGGAAACATTTTATAATGCATTTAGCAACAACAGAAGATTAGGCCTACTGTGACTTAAAGAAGTTGGAATTTACTTTTTCCCTCAAACAAGTACTCTGCTGCCAAGTAGCTTTTGCACTTGCAGTAGCAGGTGCAGAGTCAAGTCCACGATTACTGTGTCTGGCTTATCTAGTCCACCATGACTCGACCTGCCTGCTATTGTTCCAGAAATCACATTCGTTTTCAAACCTGAAGATTGTGGAAGGGGTGGTGGCCTTTTGATGTGGAAAATCATCGCTTCTCCATGCTTCTACATTTATTTGACTCCTTATTAAGTTGTAATTTTTACAAACAGAACATATGTCTGAAAGTTACATTTTTACTCTTTCTATAAATTTAAGTCACTATTTGTTTAATGTTATAACCCTAATTAATTTCTCAAGATCTATAAAACACTTCTATAACTTCAGTTTTACTAGATGGTAGTTTCATTTCGACTTAAAGCCCCAAAGATTAGCTTTCCTCCAAAGTCAATATCAGCCTACAGAAAAAGCATCCCATATATAAAATATGAACATTACAAATACACCTGAACACAAAAAGTAATCAACCACCTCTCTCCTCCCAGTGTGTTCTCCTCTCTCCCCCTCCCTTCCAGGGTGTGTAAAAATTCTACATATTTATTTCACTGGGCAGCATCTCTGCTTAAACAGATGACAACGATGAACGGGTGCTAAATCTTCACAATCCGTTTCATTAGCCACACTGTGCACTTTAAATATTATTTTTAAAACTGAAAAACAAATTTAAACTTAATTCTAATTAATTAGTAGGGACACAGAGCTAGTGCCTGCTAAATGGAAAAACACACCTCCAGGTAGATTGTTAGATTACAGTATAAGAAAAAATTGGCATTAGTTTTAAACACAGTTTGAAGGCATGGGCCTTCAAAAAAGAGATGTATCTCTATGGAAGTATGCATGCTTAGCATCAATGATGCCGTGTGTTCAGTGCCCCAACGACAACCACAAAAAAGTGGCTGTGGTGGTTTGACTAAGAGTGGCCCCATAGGCTCATCGATTTGAATGCTTAGAAAGACTGCTGAAGTAGGTGTGGCCTTACTGGAGGAAGTGTGTTGTGGATTGCTGTTTGTATTTTCTGCTCCCTCAAGAGGGGTGCCCGTACTCAGGTGACATCAGGTGAAATCTTAATTGGTCAGGTACAGCTGGAGCCTGTGATTGGGCAGTAGAAGGAAAGGCAGAGCTGAAAGTTTTAGAGAGAGAAAAAGAGAGACGGAGAGAGATGAGATGGAGGATGGAAGAAGGTAGAAGAAGGAGAAGATGGAGCTGACCCACGTGGCCTGGAGAAGCCACAGTCACCAGGGATTACATAGATGGGCAATAGAGTAATGTAGGGTACATTTGCCCAATCTAGGTGTGCAGCTTGTATTTATATCAATTGAGTTTTTTGTTCTTTGCACGGGCATTTTGGGGTTGGAGATTTACCATTATAAATCTGTATATTATAAGTCTCTAGTGTTATCATTCCACAGGACTAAGGGGAACTGAGTGAGCAGTGGCTGGCTTTCTGCAGGCTAGCCACAGAGGCTGGATGGACTGGGAAGATTGGAGCAGCTTGGCAGCAGCTGGCCTCTTAGGGATGGCCATTGAGGGTGGGTGAGACCGCAGTCGCCAGTGCCTAGCTGGATTTAGTGTGGTTCAACTTTTAAAACTACACACTACAGAAGTGTGTCATTGGTGGTGGGCTTTGAGGTTTCAAAAACCAAGTCAGGCCCAGTGTCTCTCTTCCTTCTGCATGCAGATACAGATATCATCTACAGAACTCTCATCTACTTCTCCAGCACCTTGTCTGCCTCTGTGCCAACATGCTACCCTGACATAATGATAATAGACTAAACCTCTGAAGCTGTAAGCCAGCTCCAATGAAATGCTTTCTTTTTTAAGAGGTGCTGTGTTGTGGTGGTATCTCTCTACAGCAGCAGAACAATCAACAAAACAGCTGCGTAAAACTGAATAAAAATACTAACAAGTAAAAAATAAAAGTAAAAAAACTAAGTAAGACTGGTGTATTGTAACAATTGGTAAAAAACAGACCACGAATCTGAAAGAGAGCAGGGAGGGATATATGGGAGAGCCTGGAAGGACACAGAAGGGAGAAATGCTATAATTATATTGTAAATCTCAAAAGTGAAAATAAAAAGATTGGTTTATTATATATATCAATAGCAATGTCTTGTAATATTAGAGCTTTGTAACAGGGTATTATTGGAGAAAATTAAGTGATAAATAAACAGGTTCCTATATTGTATCTTAAAATGGCAACTGAGTATATAAATTGTATTGAATTACAAGTTTAACTTTTAAATGTCAAACATTCAAACATGCAATAAATCAAGAAGGGCTAACAAGAACCCTAACCCCAACTAGGTGGGTAGAAAGAGGAGTGGGACAGTTAGGACTCAGCTCTTCAAGGAAATGAAATGAGATCCAACCTCCCAGTGGTATAAAATGATATAAAGGGATAAAGAGAAATAAGAGGAGGAGGATTAATGGATTAGGGAATGGGATGGTGGGGTAGAGAGAGGAATATGGTGAGACATAACTGACATTAAAGGTCTTTTGAAGAGCCATATGGAAATCTACTACCGTAGCAGCTTAATAAAATAAATATATAAAAGGAATGTATATTGAGCTACCACATAATAGAGAACATAGTACCTTTCTTAGTTAGGGTTTTCCTGCCATAAACAGATGCCATGACCAAGGCAACTCTTATAAGAACAACATTTAATTGGGGCTGGCTTACAGGTTCAGAGGTTCAGTCCATTATCATCAAGGTGGGAACATGGCAGCATCTAAGCAGGCATGGTGCAGGAGGAGCTGAGAGTTCTATATCTTCTGAAGGCTGCTAGCAGAATACTGTTTCCAGTAAGCTAGGATGAGGGTCTTAAAACCCACACCTACAGTAACACACCTACTCCAACAAGACCACACCTACTCTAACAGGGCAGCACTTTCTAATAGTGCCCCTCCCTGGGCCAAGCATATACAAACCAGCCCAGTACCCCAACAAACCATCATATGCTACCAAATAAAGTCACTTGTGCTAGGAATGGGTTATCTCTTTTTCAGCTGTTGCCCACTGGAGCCTCATAGACCCCCTACAAACATTACAGGCTATCCCAATGCTATTGCTTACCCTCCACAATCTGATGGTAAGAACCTATCATTAAACATCACATACTTATGTCATAGAACATGAAGAAATCTAGCTGGTACTCAAGTGGAAGGCTACTGTGCTGAGCTGGTATATATTCACTAGAGGAGAAGAGTAATCATTAACCACACTGAGCCACAAACCATATGAGCTACAATACAATTGTCATGAATGATATGCCCAGGAGTAACCAGGCACTTTTTAATTGGATTTAAGCCCTACTTGATGAGATGGGGCCCATGTTAAGGAGGCCAAAAACATGAGGCTAAGTCATTGGCTCTCGAGGAAAATCTATTATCTGCTAAATGAACATAACAATGAAGTAATTCCTGGAGAGATCTACTACACACCACTATATTCCCAAAACTGTGCCTTGTTCAACCCTCAATAAAGAAGCTTCTTCTTGCAATACATAGTAATTAATAGAGAAACCCACAAGTAGACAACATGTGGAGAAGGAAAGACTTTGAAATGCTCATTCCTAAGTGAGATGTCTTTATCAAGACACACAAGAATACCCTACCCACAAGGCTCCAGAATTTATACAAAAGAATAGGTAGAGGGTTTGAAGAGCCAGGGGTGGCGACTTCAAGGAAACAGCATTTTCCAGACACAACAGATGTAAATATGAACTCACAGAAACTGTGAGTGACATGTATAAAACCCGTACAAGCTCAAGCCAGACAAAACGCCAGCATGGAAGGGGGAAAATGGGCACTAAATCCTACCCAGGGGCAAGAAGTTATTAAAAACTGAAAGGTTCTGGGAGTTTTCTTCAATGACATAACACTATGGCAGGCTCCACCCATGTCGAGGAGTAGATGGCTAAGGTAAACTGGACTCCCTGTTTTTGGCGTTGGTTCCTAAGAGAATGGGTAGGTAGGGAAATGGAGGGAGATTTGTGAGAAGGGAAATAACATGATCAAAATACATCGTATGAAAAAAGAATAAATAAAACCACTCATCTTAAAAGAGGCAAAACTCAAGCAATTATTTTTAATTATAATTCCCTGTATTTAAAAGTTGGTCACTATTACTAAATAGAGTGTAAAGAGGACAGTCTGGTATCTACGGAACATGGAAGCTTCCACTGTGTCCTAACAGCTAAGGAAAGGCTGAATGTGAAGTTATCCTTCACAGTGCGGGGTTAACAGACACATCAAAAGCAAATTAAAGGGCTGGGTGGTGGTGGCCCATGTCTTTAATCCCAGCAGAGGGAGAGGCAGGGGGGATCTCTGTGAGTTTGAGGCCAGCCTGCCTACAGAATGAGTTCCAGGACAACCAAGGCTGTTAGAGGCAAATTAAGGAAGAACAGGTTTATTTTCCATAACAGTGTGAGGGTCCATGGTACGAAAGACACAGTAGCAGGAGTTTGAGACAGTGAGCTGCAATGCAGATCCAGGCAGGGCGCAGACATGAATACTCATGGTCAGCTCACTTTCTCCTTTTGCCAGGACTCTGGCTCATGGAATGGTGACACCCACAGTTAACGTGAGACTCCACCTTAATTAACCTGATGTAGATAACATCCCAAAGGCATGAGCAGAAACTCATCTAAATAATTACAGGTTCTGCCAGATGGACAGTCAGTATCACCAATCACACTAAACAAACTGAAAATATAAAAACCCATCTTAGACCCATGAGAGAAATGAAGTGATAGAATTACTTGCCCTGAACAGAGCAGAATCCACCTGTGGAACCAGTGCCAAAGTAGGAAAAACTTGAGTTGATGTGACTGACATATTGCAGTTGCTGGAGATTCAGTGTGGAAAGTCTGACATGGGTTAAAACTGCACTCAGAGGAAGATACCTACACTTTCATGGGCCTGAACTCCAGAGAAAAGAGCCGGTTCTCACATTCATGTCTCTGTCATAAGAGACACTCTATTTAAAAGTCATGGGGATGAAGCAAGTATCGCACAGCAGGCAAGCATCTGCTACTGAGCTGCAACCACACCTTTTTAGTTTTTAGTTTGAGACAAGATCTCACTAATTTGCTCAAGCTGCCCTTTAGCTGGTGAATACTGTGCCTCAGCCTCCCTAAGAACAAAAGTAAGAGGCCTGCACTATCAGACTTCACAAGATAATTTGATTTTTAAACGAGCAATACACCTAAGATAAATCTCAAAATTAAGACACACAGTCAACCAGTTTGTGAAAATCAATATCAATAACTGTCAGGCAAATCTAAATTTAAAAAAAAAAAAATCACAGCAACAATAAGGTATTTATTAACTTCAATAAAAGCATTTTGTTTTTCAATAGGCCTCACCGCTGGAGAAACTCTTTTACCAGAACCTAAATTTGTGTGGTTTTATCTAAGGTTAACCAAGGGGAAGAAGAAAACCCAATTGTAGCCCCATTAACCATCATATCTCTCCTGAACATGGGGCTATAAAACACTTCTCCCAGCCTGAACCACCATACACTAAAGGTCTATTGACACGACATTACAGCATAGTTGACCGCACTACAGGGGAGACCCCACAGTTAAGATGCTGGGTATGGGAATAGTTAGGGAAGAATAGAAATATGATCAAAATACATTATATGAAATTCTCAAGGAATAAAAAAATTAAAAAATATTCAGTATGATAGGTAGATAGCAAATGATTTACTTAAAAGAAAATGAAAAGGTAAGAATTCATTCATGGTAAAATGATACAGATAATTTAAACCTTCTAGTAAAGAAATGAATTCATTACAGAATCATGAATTAATTCAGCTACTAATTTTGTTATATAGACATATAAGGAGTATCAAGATATTCTAAGTCACCAGTTATGGTGGTGCACTATAATCTGGTGTTGAGAGGCTAAGAAAGAGGACTAGAAGTTCAAGGTCAGCATGACTATGAGACCATGGTGGTGGGGGACGGGAAAAGCCATTAAGTGAATGTTTAAATTATATTAATGTGTCTACATACTTATTTCAAATGCTGACGAAGTAGATAGCTAACAAGAGACTATGAAGACAAACCTTTTAGCAGTAATTTTTTTCTGACAAAAAATAAACGAGCTTCAGATGAACAAAATGGAGTTTTTAACTTGGTTATTATATAAAACATTCCTGTTAATATTGCAATGCTAATCTTTAAATTGGTTTTTACAATTTTTGTAAATATTACATAAAAGGCAAAAATGGAAGAATTTTATACTTCCACAAGAGGGGAAAAAAAATCATTAACTTACTTCAATCACTGCCTGAAAAGATTTCAACCATACCACTCTATACAGGAACCTGATATCACTCCTCGAAGTCTTAATATAGATCTTTAATTGGTATATTATTTGATATATGACTATATTTTTACAAGTAATTTAGATGAGCCCATGAGCTACTCCAAGGATTGAGTAAATTTTTGGAACTTGAAGGAGTTCTGGGGACCCTGAAGATCTGCCTCCTCATTCTACAATGAAGAAAAGGAACAAAAAGACCTGTCTTTTAGACAGAGAGGTAATTATAGCACCAGTTCCCTAAAAGAAGTCAACATCCTTGCTCTTAGTCTAGGCCTCCACTAAATCTAATTGATTTCATTCCAATTACTTTGTAATGATCATATGTGCTTCCTGAATTTTTATTTCCTAATCCCATGTCCAAATCATCTGATTAAACAGAATTTTAGATTTATAGACTGACTCCAGTAGAAAACCAAGAGAATTTAGCATGGCCAGGGAATTTTTAAATTTCCTCTTGCCTAATACTCTTGATCTTAAAAGAGAGAAACCACTTAAGTAACCCAATGGATGAGACACAAAACTAAAGAGGACCAGGTGTCCTGAGTCTTAGGACTTCTATATTTTACACAAAATTACAGAACAAGTCAATAATCACTGTCTAACAAGATGACTTTGAGGGCAAACCCTTCAACTCTTCTAAGATAACTTTTAAATAAGCAAAGTCAGTTATCTGAGCTCTATAAAATACCCTGCTTCTTTCTAGGGCAAGACACTTTTAAGACGGGGTTCAATAAGCAGTCAATAAGAGGGTCTCAGAAGTAAAACTGCCCAATGTCATTAGCAAGTTTTGAATCACACAAAACAAGAGCAAAGAACCAGAAAAGAGTTTCATTTAGGATGTCACTAGAACCGAATTTGGTGGAGAACTAACAGTGAGTGACTCTGTGGCTTTAGATTCGGGAGGGTCCTTCAAGCCATTCACAATGGATACAAAGTATGCTATACTTACACCCCTGTCACAGGACTTCTAAGAAGTTAATTTTCATGAACCTCATTGTTCAATTATTATTATTCCTTCTCACTGATGTATACATACGCCATATGTATACAACAAATCATATAAATCACATATTATTAAGCCAAAAATAATTTTTCTTTAAAAACAGCATTCACCACTATTTATGAAAGAAAAAGATCTAAGTCTGACTGAAGGATCTGTGAACTTAACAAGAATGCAATCAATCTTTGCTGGCCATTCACAACTGGTAGGCCTCAAGTCCTATTTACAATGTATTCCTCAGTTTGTATGTTGATATCACGTAGTACTCACACACACACACACACACACACACACATACACGGTGGGGGGTGAACAGAGAGAGACAGGATGAACACAAGCATTCAGAAAATTTGGGAGAACCCTGGAGGACCTTTCTGAGCCTTCATAGCCTTAGCATAGGAATGTAAGAAGGTAGGCTAAAATGATGGCTCAGCGGTCAAGAGCAGTAGCTGCTCTTCAGGACCCGGCTTCAAGTCCCAGAACCCACATGATGGCTTACAAACACTTGCAGCTCCAGCTCCAAAGCATCCAAGGCATTTTCCTGGCCTCCATGTGCACCAGGCACACACAAGGTACACGGAAATGTATGCAGGCAATACACCCATAAGAAGAATGTAAGAAAACACCTGTTTAAAATCCCTTCCTGGTGAAGTAAATTTTCCTTTGGTCATTCAGTCTATTTTCCAATCAAATAAATACTATTTTTTCTGAAGATAATCTGTTATTTTCTCTCTAAGTTGCTGAAAAACTCTTTTCAGCAACTACTTACTTATGAAAAGTAGCATACTACTTTTAACAGATCAAGGTGACAACTTACCATTCTGAGGAGGTCAGTTTTAGGACCCCTCCTATTTTCCCATGAGTAAATCCACCTGAATTTGGTTCTATCCTCTGAGCTTCTGTGTAGGCTTTTGCAAATTCTATACTATGACAAGTTCAGATGTCAAAGTCCTTGGGGTACGTAAAGGCTAAATTTTAAAAAGGCAATAGTCTGGAGATACACTTGCTTAGCCTGGTCCCCATAAGAATCCAAAAACAGGACTGGGAATTCATGCACAACCTGTGGGGAAACTAAAGACGGCTGCTCACTGGCAAGAATTTCTGCTCCTCTTCCCGAGGTGACAAAGTAAAGGCCTCTCTGAAGAGGCTGAAAGGGAGTGTGTACCTAGGAGGGTGAGCTGTGTATCATTTGAGAGTCTGGTCAGTGGTTGCTGCTGTGTGGGTTAAGGAAGCTATAAGCTACAGCTACCCCAGTGAATTCAATGGCAACACAGGCTAACTGCCCACAGGCAGGCAGTGGGCAAATCACATCTCAGCAGAAGCCAAGAGTAAGGGAAGGAAATGTAGTGCAGAACCAGACTGGTCCTCCCCAACAGTACCCCAGAACACGGATGCTTCCTGACATCCAGGTGCCACCAGAAAAGGAACAGCACAAAGTAGTAAGTATATACATGAATATAAAAAGACAATGAGCTTATGTGGTGCTTATGTAACTAGCAGAAAGGTGTGTCAACCATTAAAATTAGAGAAGATAAACAGCTGCAATATTGAGCCTTTTAAATAACTTCCAGCACAGACTGGGGAAGAGAGATGGGGTTGGAAATGTGGGTCCAAGGTTACATAATAGAGTCTGCCTCAGCTGCAGGTCCAGAAAGTATGCATTTAGAACCATGCAGCCAGGCCCAGTGAAAATTATTTTACAGCCCTCAACAAGGAAACTAGAGCTCAACAGACTGAACACAATTGTCACTCATGGTTCTCTCAACTAGCTCCTGCTTCCCAGAGCATCATCTGTCAAGCAGACATTCCTTCTATATGTCCTCTGCAACCTGCATGCTCTGAAAATCTCACCCTCACTGACACAGGGCACATAAGTCACCCAGAGTTCAGCATCTGCTGCCCTTCCTGAACTCTGGAGCATGACCTATTGCATTTGATTCCAGAGCAATCCCATCTTGACCCAACCAGCAAAGTTCAGCTCTCTGACAGCCAAACTACATCTTCTCAAATGGGATTTTAAAATCACTCCAAGTGTGTTCTTCTGGAGAAGCTTTCATCCCCAGAGTACCTGTCTCAGGGTTGTTAATTGCTATGATAAAACAGTGTGACCCATCTAGGGGAGAAGAGGGTTTTATTTCAGTATACAACTCTCCAGTCATGCTCTATCTCTAAGAAAGGTCAGGGTGGGAACTCCAGAAAACTGGAGACAAGAACTGAAGCAGAGGCAATGGAGGAACACTGCCTATTGGCTTGCTAAGCCTGCTTTCTTATACAAGTTGGGACCACCTGCCCAAGGGTAGCATCAGCCACAGTACACTAGGCCTTTCTACATCAATTATCACATAAGAAAATGCACCACAGGCTTCCCTAGAGCTAGTCTAATGGAGGCATTTTCTCAATTGAGGTTTCCTTTACTCAGATTACCCTAGCCTGTGTCAAGTTGACATAACCACTAGCCAGCACAGTTGCATACAGTCTTCTTTCATCTTAGGGCTACTGCTTATCATAGTTAGAAATTCTTCACTTTAGCCTTCACCCATTCAATCTATTGTATGCTTTCTAAATCCTGGTTAGAGCAGGAGGGCACCATCTACCTTGTCTCAAACCTAAGTCCCCTGCCTCCTCACTGATGCTTTCCTCAACTAAAACAGGCAAGGAAATTACCTTCTTCCAACCTCTGATTGTTCCCCTACACTACATACACATCTGCACATCTAGTTAGGAGGACTCGGCAGATGTCCAGGCAGGATTCCATCTTGAGCCTGGGCAGTACACATAGCAATAAAATATGTAGGATACAACACTGACTTTATCAAAAGAATAAATCCAATTTACATTTCAAACATGCTATACAGTACATTGTGCTTTGAATTTCTTTTTCAGAATTTTAGTCTAGTGCTTGGCATTTTAATGCTAGATAATGCCCAGAATCTAGACACTAAATTAATTGGACTGATGATATGCTGCAGTAGCTACTGTGATGGAATTTCTGCTCACAAATAATATTAACTGGAGGTCTAACTTTATGCTAGAGGCATATGTGAAACTCTGATTCCTAATGTACACAGCTCAGAGAAATTCTCTATATTTATACAGTGTCCTTGTCTCAACATTCCACTTACTGATAAACTTGTTTTGCATAGTCTCCAACAGAGCTTGGTGAGCATCTTCAGCTTGTAAAGCGTGTGAACATTCTCTAGCCAGTATGGTGCGCACAAGATGCTCTCCACATCCTACAAGTCCAAGAAAAACACAGTTGAGGAAAAGCAATACTGAATACTTTGCTTGTCTCAATAACAAAACAGCCCTGTGCACAACTTACAAAGCAGGTATGAATCAGGACAACTCAGTGAGGGAATAAACTGACTTCTGCAAACAGTCTGGTAATTTTAGTAATGAGAGTCAGTACAATATAAAGAAACACAGGTCTATTTGATCTCAAAAGAAAACAGGTGCTGGGCAGTGGTGGTGCACGCCTTTAATCCCAGTACTTGGGAGGCAGAGGCAGGCGGATTTCTGAGTTTGAGGCCAGTCTGGTCTACAGAGTGAGTTCCAGGACAGCCTGGGCTATACAGAGAAACCCTGTCTTGAAAAACCAAAAAAAAAAGAAAGAAAAAGAAAAGAAAAGAAAAGAAAAAAGAAAACAGGTAAAAAGTAAAGGAAACACCTCTTTCAGAGGAATAATGGATGTAACCCAGGGATACAGATTCTGAACCTAGGGCTCTGTCTCATTCCCACTAATGAGTAACTACAAACCATCCTGTTGGGTGGCTTGGTCTCCCATTCAAAAAGATGGTACCTATAGCTGTCAACCATTTTCTTTCTGATTCTCTAATTCCTGGATGGCTGGGGAGAAATGTAGGCATCCAGGTACAGTCTGAATAGCTCTCTACCCATTGTAGTTCAAGAGAATCATATAGCAACAGTGTGGACAGGACAGAGTAAACAGCTCTCTCACATCTTACGGCCCTTCTCACATTCACACAGCTTTCAGAAAGAAAGCCTCTATATCGTTCTAAAGAAAAACATATTTGGGGGCTAGAGAGATAATTTGCAAGTTAAAAATAGGTGTTCTTACAGAGGACCTAGAACTACCTGTAACTCTGGGAGATCTGACACCCTTTTCTGACTGCTGTGAGCACCAGGCACACACACAATGCACATACATGCATGAATGTGAAGCATTATTACACATAAAATAAAGAAAGAAAAGGATGTAAGGGAGTGAGAGAAAGGGGGATAAAAGAGGGCTGGGGAAAAAGGGAGAGGGGTTTTAACTGTGAGATGAACTTGGAGCGCTCAGACACATTTAGTAAAAGTAGGCTCAGGCACGTTTGTACGGATTAAGAGTCATGAACATAAATTTTTATGGCAGTAGCTACTTTGAAAGTAGAGTCAAAAGAGACTTAGTTTAAGGATTGGTAAGTTCTAGTTGAAAATTTCTTAGATAGAAGCAGTTTCCTTTCTATCAGAAAAATTTTCAATATTTATTAAATCTGGTATCATGACCTAGGTGTATTTCAGCTAACTTCAAAAGGAGCGCCCTAAGAGTGTCCCGCATCCATCAGCAGGACTGACTAGGCACAGCTTAATATTCCCGTAATACGCATAACAGACACATGTGTGAACAAAGAAGGGTCATAACAATTAGAATGAAACTTGGACCGGAATAGCTAAACTAAGTAACCACTTTTTGTTTGTATTCATTTTTCTTTTAAATATGTGTATATCAGTGTCTGTGCATAATGTACATGCCTGAGGCTCAGAGGCCAGAAGAGGCTGTCAGATCCCTTGGAACTAGAGTTGGAGACAAACAGTACTTAACTGCCATGAGGGTGCTAGGAATCCAGACCAGGTCCTCTGGAAGGGCAGTTAGATGCTCTTAACCGCTGAGCTATCTCTTCAACCAGACACCACTTCTAAATAATGGCTTGTGGGAAATGGGGGGCAATGCTAAGGATGAAACTCTGGCTAGAACCCAACCACAGAGCTACATTTCCAGCCCCACAAATCCTTATGTTTGTAAATAAATGAAAACCGACTCAATACTTACCTTTCTTGATTCTCATGTGATAAGAATCAAGCATTACTGACAGATCTTCAGAAACTGTTAAGCTTTAAGCCATGTTGCTGCCTTTCATGTAACAAATACCCACTTCATTCATATATATATACCTCTCCACCTCTGTTCCCTCCTCTGCAATTATCCTTTCCTTACATATACATGCGCATATGTGCATTTTATATATACATATACTATGTATACTCATGGCCAAGATACTAACAGTTCATGTAAGCCTGAACTCAACTTTCAAACTGCCTGATACAGTTTGCTGGTGGAAGCATGATAAGCTGTCTCCAGAGAGGCTCAGGTAGAGCCTGACAAATACAGAGGCGGATGCTCGCAGTCAACCACTGGATTGAGCATGGGGTCCCAGATGGAGGAGTTGGAAAAGGGGCTGAGGGGGTTTGCAGCCCCATGGAGGGAGCTCCCAGAGTCTGGACCACCAACCAAAGAATACACATGGAGGGACCCATGGTACTGGCCACTTATGTGGCAGAGGGGGGCCTTGTTGGCCATCAGTGGGAGGAGAGGCCCTTGGGCCTGAGGGTGTTGGATGCCCCAGTGTAGGGGAATACTAGGGAGGGAAGAGGGGAGTAGGTGGATGGGTGGGTGGGGAAGCACCCTTATAGAGGCAGGGAGAGGGGGAGTAGAACAGGGGGTTTCCAAAGGGAAAACTTCTGAAATGTATATAAAGTAAATATCCAAAAATTAAAAATAAAATAAAATTTTAAAAAATAAAATAAAATCATTACCTAAACACTAAAAAAAAAAAAAGCATTAGTCATGGGCCAGTGAGATGGCTCAGTGAGCAAAAGTGCCTGATGACCTGAGTTTGATCTCAGGAAACTATGCAGTAGAAGGAGCAAACCAACTGCCACATTTATTATCCTTTGATCTCAACAAGTGTAAACAAATATAATGTTAAAAATGCATTAGCCATTTTGATGTGCTAGTCTTTATATGATACAGGAAAGAAAAACTTCAAGTATTTTCTGCCTTTCCCATAGGAATACATAGAAGGTTTAAATACATTTTTTCTATAGAAGTATCCTAGATAATAGATGAAGGAGGTATTAGACTATATCACTTATAATGTAAACTAATAACTGATAAGGAAATAAAATTAGTGATTACTAATATCAGAAAAAGATATAACCAGGCTCTTTATGTTTCTTTATAAAATAAAACATAGTTGTGTTCATTACCAAAACAGTTACATTTGTATATAATTAAGCATACAAGTTCTATTATCAATTTTAGAAAGTGAGAGCATCTGCAAAAACTATAGTCAACACGCTAGTCAATAATGAAAATCTGACTACTGTCTGTATCCATCACTTCTCTTCAGCAGTATGCTGATGATCCAAGGCACTGCAGTAAAACAAGATAATGAAATAAAAGAGGAGGAAGAAGAAGAGAAATAAAAGATAAAAGGCTGAGCATGGTGGGAGTTGAGAGGTGAAGGCAGGAGAATCAGGAGTTCAAAGACACCTCACTACACCGCAAACTCAAGTCATCCCAGGTTATAAGACCCTGTTTTCAAATAACCAAACCCAAACAAAATAAATATTTTAAATGTATAGGTTCAGAAAAGAAATAAAACTGTCCCCATTTTAAAATGACGAATTCTTTAGAAATGCAATCCACCCCCAGGAAGGGAATCTACAAAATAAACACTAGTGGTATGCCTCGAAAATTCCCTCTCAGATTAGTAACCTAGGATAACTGTCTGTAGATCCTGTCTGTTACTTACTAGTCTCCCAAATATGGGCCTGACTATCAATTATTCTTTTAGTCACCCACCCATCCATCCACCAATCCATCCAACCACCCACCCATCCATCCATCCATCCATGTATTATTAAGCTCCTTTCTCCTAGGTCAAGTATATTATCAGCTTACACTTCTATACTTCAGAGTTCTACAAAGATTATCAGACTTTGCCTGGCTACAGAGAACTCACACAACTGCTATGCCAGCTGACCTGGATGCCAGTGTCCTAACTGAATTTTCTATAACACAACTGCAGAGATTCAGATGGTAACCCATCTCAAAGGCTCCCTTTGAGAACAAGCACCTTGGACAAATTTCCTCCTGATAATTATAACCTAAGCTTATTTCAGCTCACTTTTCCCAGTGCACTTTCTACTGCTAAGAGTCTCAGTATACTCACATTCTTTAGCATGGAGTACCATGTTATATAGCTTATTTCCTTTAGATGAAAACATTTTGTCCTATAGAGAAGGTTCTTTAGGATTCAGGAAGTTCAAACTCACAAAATTCTCACACACACACACACACCCCAATCATATAAGCAGAGATTCTTCTCTCTGAAGTACCTAGCTGCCTGTGCAAATTATTCAGCTCCAGGAACATAGCTTTTGTGCATGAGCACCATTCTGAAACAGACATTTCAGTGACCCCACTGACTGAGTCATCCACGTAACTGTAAGTAACCCTCTCACCAATATTCATGTAAGCAATCTCAATAAAATTAATGATTCACCATGTTGAACTTTGGTCTGTCATTTGGCTACCTATGTAGTATGAGTAGATATGTTTCCATCTCTGTTCCAAAAAGAAAAAAAAAATCATATAATTGCTGCCTCAACAAAACATGCAAGTAAAACATAAAACATGCAAGTAAAGTCCATCTACATAAGGATAATCCATTTATAGGGGCAACCTGATGTGGCTATCTTTCCATAGGTGATATGGTATAATGTGATCTTTGCACTAGTGGTGGTTGAATTCTTCCTGACATGGGTAATAGCAAAGCTAAGCTATCTGAGGAAGAAACATACTGAGAGGGACTCCTACAGTGACCTTCTTCCTTCATGTAGTATGAAGTGGGGTGACTTCTTGATAGTGGTTGGCATCCTCTGAGTAAGAACAGACATGCCTTGAAAACTTCTGGAGAATGTATTGTTCTACAGGAAGTAGCATGCTGGGACAGAAGCATGGCCTCAGAAGCAGGCAGTGGTCAGCTGCATGGCCTTTGTTGTGTTTAAGCTGTTTCTCCATGAAGAATTTCCCCAAGGACAAGAGGAATTGCAAAGAGAAAAAGGCATGTCATTGAAAGCCTCTGCATTAACCCTTCCACTTCACCAAAAGCTCCCATCTACTACAGTATGCGGGTGCTTTTGAACTATTCCCCATTCTCCTTAGAGCCTGTTCTCTGCTTTTATCCAGCTAAAATCCCATGCTTCAGTAATTTACATCCATCTTCTTACTCCTAAAAAGTGCCTACATTTTCCTCATTTCATCAGAACTGAAAGTTTCTTCAAATTAGTAAGAATCAAAATTAACATTCAAAAACAAAAATAAAAATCAGTGGCCTTCCTATATACCAATGAAAATATCCTGAAAAAGAAATCAGGAAACAAACTCTATTCACAGTAACGTCAATCAACCAAACACGCAAACCTCAGAATAAACTTGACCAAGGATATAAAGACTTGTACAATGGAAACTTTAAAAACTAAACTAAACTAAAAGATAAAATACTTCTCATGCTCAAGTATCAAAATAATATTTTTTCTAAAAATGGTATTTTATCAAAACCAATCTACAGATTCAATGAAATCACAATCAAGTTCTAGTAGTATTCTTCATAAAAATAGAAAAGGAACTCAAAATTCATATGAAAACAGATACACACACACACATGTGCACACACACACACACCCTCTAGATTAAAAAAAAAAAACAAAAACAAAAAACTTCTGCTATATTAGATGTATTATCACCAAAACTGATTTCAAGTTATACTACAGAACCACAGTAATAAAAACCAGCTTAGTATTGTTACATAAACAGACAGACAAACAGAGACAGAATACAGAAGCCATATGCATGGGCATTCAACTATGGCCACTTGATTGTTTTATTTTTTGACAATAATACCAAAAATAAACATTGGACAAAACAATCTCTCCAACAATAGTGTTGGGAAAATTGAATGTCCTCATACAGAAGAATCAAATCAAATCCATCTCTCTCACCCTACACAAAATCAACTCCAAATATATCGAGAACCTCAACATACGACATGAAATTTTGAAACTACCAAAGGGAAAACTAGGAAGTGAACTTAAGGTCATTGGCACAGCTAAGACTTCCTTAACCGACTCTGATCACAAAATAAGATGAATAATCAACAAATGGAATCTCAGAAAATTAAACAGATTCTAAAAAACAAAGGACACTGATAATCAAGTGCAGAGGAAACCGACAGAATGGGAGAAAAGCTTTGTCAGTTATAAATCTGACAGAAGATCAGCATCTAAAACATACAAAGAACTCAAGAAACTAAATAGCAAATAAACCAAACAAAGAATGTTCTATGGAACTGAACAGTGTTTTTAAAAAAACATTTACAAATGACTAAAAGTATTAGCACCTCATTGACTATCAAGGAAATAAACATTAAAAATATTTTGAGATTTCATCTTATCCCAACTAGAATGGCTAATAGGAAACAACAAATGTTTGAGCAGATGTGCAGAAAGGGAAATATTTATTCATTGCTGATAGAATTACAAGCTAGTCAGCTATTACGGAAATCAGTGTGGCGGGTCCTCACAAAACTAGAAATAGATCTACCATATGAACTAGTATTCCTTCCCTGGGTAGATACCTAAAGAGCTCCAAATCCTACTGCAAAGATACGAGCTAATTCATGTTCACTTTTGTTCTATTTACAATAGCCAAGAAATGGAAACAGTTTAGCTGGTCAACTAATGAATGAATACTGAAAATGGGAATAAAGTTATAAAATCTGCAGGAAACTTGAGAACTAGAAAATATTCTATATAAGGTAATAATCCAGACCTAGAGGGATCAATGCTGCACACTCTCTCTTAACTTCAAAAGTTTAGATCTGTATGTTTAATCTGGGGTCTGAGAGGTCAGGAAGCTAGAAACAGTACATTAGGGGAAGGAGGGAAGGAGGCTTTAAGGGAACAGTGAGTACAGCGTACAACATACGTGATACTAAAGAAGGTGGGGGTCAAGGGGCTAAGCAGGGAGAGGGACTGAGCAAAAGAAGAGAGAGTGGGAGTGAGGATAAGCAAACCTAAGGCTGTGTGAGAAAGCCTTAGGGAGACCCCTGCTTTGTAAGCTAGATAAAACAACAACAGTGAAAGACAGTCTGAATAGCTGTACATTGTGTGAGTGGACAATTCTTTCCCCCAGTCATCAAATGAAAATCTCCGTGCCTACTTATTCAGAAAGGACCACAGGTCACCAAAACATTGTAGGTTGTTGCCATTGCTCATGATTGCCCAGTACAGCAGAAGACACAACACACTTTGGTTCTAGAACACAGGGAACCAAAGATGAAACTATCTAGTTTTAATAGGACATAAGGTACTACACAGGCTGCTGGGGAGAAATTGGTTTTACTTAGTGCTGGCCCTTGAAAGCTACAATACTGACCTGCCAGACAAGGTATCTCTAATGCAATAGTGCCATGAAGGTTATGGAGGTAATCCACGCTGTCTGCTTGGATCTGAAGTCTGTTTCACATGAGGGAATTCATGCCTGGTACCGTAAACCTGGTCAAAAGTTCATGGTGCAGGAGGTCCTGGGCATGAAAGGGGACCTATTAATATTATTTTGCTAAACTAGATATCTACTGATTTATCTAGTGGGTTGGCCTGATGCTGCTTGTATTCTGATGCTAATATTGGTCCCCCAAGACCTGATTGTCTCAGAGAGGAAAGAATCTGCACCATAGAACCAAGTAACACGGTGTGATCTTGCCCCCAAATTATTTCTGATTGGTAAATAAAGATGCCGACAGCCAATATCTGGACAAAAGAAACAGGCAGAGGGCTTGGGGGTCAGAGGAGGACGACAAGGAGGAGAAGGTGAATGGAGGAGAAAGAAGCCGACATGGGTTTGGTGAGTTCAAGATAACATGGTCCTAAGGGCTGGCCAATTTGGAGTTAAGCCACCCCAGATGAAACACAGTAAGTAATAACTCGGGGTGATGCATAGGAAAGTAGATTCTAACAGCATAGATGGTAGATATCTGCCCAGCTCTTGTGTTAAGGCTTACTGTAAATATAAAGATTGTGTGTGTTTTTTATCCAGGAACTATATGGTCAAAGATGGGATAGAAACCCCAGATTGTAATTAAATATATTCTACAACATGGATATATGACAAAACTGCCTTCTAAACAGTTGTGTTTGTACCCAAAGGTTAGTGCTGACTTCAGCATTGCTTAGAGAAACTTCTTTTTGCAGTGAGCAGCAGTCAAACCAGAGATTCACAACTGCTTAAAGTTGTAAACAACTTTTTGGTGCTTAGCCCTAAATAGGACGTTCGTTTGCATCAAGCCCCCTCTAAGTTCAGGGAATAACATGCAGGATTGGGAAGAATGTAAGAGCTGGAAGTGGGGAAGAACATGCTGTGGATTGTCATTTTCTAAACATGACATGATGGTTGGTTGCACTCTTGAATTCACAGCAGTTAAAGTTACCTGAAAAATTCCTGAACAAGAACAAGCCAGTAAGGGTGGGACAGGACTCATAAGCTCCACCCCTTCCTCAGCAGCTATTTGCAATTGATGGCTCTGGATAAGTAAGTCATTTTTTTCTTTCTGGGTGTGGCCATTATATAATGTAAGTTTTCTATAGAGCCTCAAAATTACATTAGCATTTTTAAATGTAACTCATTATTTCACAAACTTCTGTGTTGGCAGATTGTTTTTCTTCTACAAACTGTTCTAACCTCAATTCTGATATCAAGAATCCCCAGAAGGGAAAAACTAAAGCTGCATACATAAGAGAGAACTACCCTATATTCCCAGGCAGCCAGCACACAGGAACACAGGACCAGCAGCAACAAAAGCCCACATTCAGTATGTACTAATGGCATACCACACATCTCCAAGGAACACTGATGATTTTGAAATAAATATGTCATCGGATAAATGCTGCCATTCACTCTCACTGAAAGTATTGGGCATCTGAAAAATAATCTTTCAACACAGTCCTGTAAGAAGTCCACAGGGACAGATAAGTAATGAGTAAAGGCCTTTCCAAATTTAAAAGGAAACATTTGGTACTTCAGTTTCCAGTATTGCAACATCTCTTTTTCAACAAAGGAATTTATTACACAGTACGTCACCTTTTCCCTCTCAGAGGATTTACTGCCAATTTCGGAGTTGGGTTACTTCTGGTTTTCAAGCCTGTCTTGTGAAATTACAGAGAGGCCTGCCTTAAAAGTGATAGAACACACATGAGTTCAGTCTACACAGTGTCCCCTTGACTATCAAACCTGGAACCTATTATATCCGAGAGGAAAACGTAAGGAGCTTCATAGAGAGGTGGAATAAGTGGTGAAGATGTCTAATACAGTCAAGTCCAAAGGCTAGCTCACCAGCACACACAGTACTTCTCCATGTGTGCTCAGTTTAATTATATAATTGGCCTCATACTTTTGGGTATTTATAGCAATACTAATAAAAACAACTCAGGTCTTTTCATGCACTCTTTGCTAAACAGCAGGCAAATGAAGAAACACATTTTTATTATGGTGCAGAGGTACTATCCCTTAAAGATTAGGGTGATACATATGACTAATATATGACTTAAATATATCTGTCATACTTATTCATGACAGATACGTCAAACTGTTTTAATTCAACACAGATGATTATCTGATCTAAGATATATAATACCAATTTAATGTTTATTGCTATTGGCAGTTTTACTGAAAATATATAACCAAACTACAAAAGTTTTAACTGTCTAAACTATTAGTTACATAAACAGGGAACTTTTTGGTTTTGTGAATGTGATACTGTCACAAATTAGAACATACTTAAAGCGACTGAAACATAAGTAAAGAAGCAGCGTCATATCAGAATGTTCAAAGCTCATACACAACTGCCCTCCTCTCCAATCTCTGTCTGCTGCCCCTTTCTTTGTCAAAATGGCATCTCAAGGTGAGAATTAGCTCAGTGTTCACTGAGGGTTACAATGCAACAGTATCTTTTTGCTGTCATTAAACTCAGTTAGCTAAATCACAACACTAAAAGGGACATGGACAAATAGACAAGAGATTTTTTTTTTCAAATGGAAGCAACAGCATATAGCAGAAGTGTGTTCCTGTTATTGCCCTAGGCGTATAGCAATACTGTGGCACTCACATGAGAAATACATTACTTGTAAAAACATTAGGCTTACTACACCTGAGAACTTTATTAGGGCAATGGCCATTTAAAAGTAACACTGTAATGCTCAGTTGGTGTTCTTTGCCAATCTCTTATCTAGATTCTCACTCTGTTAAAAAGTGGACCGCAGACAAGGGCAACTCCAGATGTCAAGCCTGAGGTGAATTGCTTGGAATCTCCATGCCTTGGCTTTCTGATTTGAAAACTCAAATGGCTTCATGTAAATGACATTAATGTTCTCACAAGACAAAATATACCTGTAAGTACATTTAGAACTTCAGGAAATCTGTGCTTAAAATTTAGTTTCAAACAAGGCGTCATGACTCATGTCTGTATTTCCAGCACTGGGAAAGCTAAGGAAGGAAGTTTACTGAGATGAGACTAAGGCAGGCCAGACAGTGATACAAAGTAAGCCCTGTCTCAACAGGAGTAATAATAGTAATTGTTGTTATTGTCATTGTTATTATTATTAATACTTAAGAGATTACAATGTATGCTTTACACACATTCTTAATAAAAAGCTCACTTAGATTAACTTATAGAGAATCTTTACAATGGAATGGAAAAGGTCACCAACTTACCGATTCATCATTAAGTGACCAATTATTATATATACCTAGGACTTTCACAAATATTTTGCTTAGTGTTTATAGCTGACTTAGAGAGAAGGCATATCATCCCTAACTGACAAATAAGAGAAGTGACTATTGTCACTAAAATTCTAAGATCCAAATCTTATAGTTACTGTTTCAACACATGAATAAAGAAAGGCAAGCAAAAAAAAAAAAATATTCAAAGCTTTGAACAATCTGAGCCGTGGGTCTAGGCTGAAGACATGGTTCCGCAGATAAAGGCACTTGCTGCTCTTCTAGAGGACCCAAGTGTGGCTCCTAGCACCCGTCAGGTGGCTCACAACCATTTATAACTCTAACTTTGAAAAACCTGACACCCTCTTCTATCTAGCCTCCACAGGCACTTGCACACATGTGGCATTCATCACAGAGACACGAACATGCATACATATAAAATAAAAATATGTCCTTTAAAAAAGTAAACTCTGAGTCCGTGAAAACAAGAAGCTCAACAGGTCTGGTACTAAGCCTTAGATGGTAGAAGGCCCCAAATTTATTCACAATGCCCTGGGAACAGTAAATTCACAAGGCATATACTAAATGAAAATTTGAGATTTTATTTTGCCTCAAAGCCATAGTGTACATTTCATTAGCCAAAAAAAGTCAAGTGGTCATTATAAACATCTAATGTGTAACTGCATGTAAAATACTTGTGTGTGTGCGCGCACACACGTGTGCGTGTGTTAAATGCGTGGAATAAGGTCCATAAACAAAAGAATGTAAGCAAAAGCCTCATGCTATAGCATAAATTTAACTTATAACTATCAAGATGACCATATATTAAATAGTATCATTAATAACTTTCTTAATGAGTTTAAAATTCAGATGTGATTTATGAGCTTGATTTCAATTTCCAGGCCTCTTAAAAACTGAGAAGTTTGAACTGATGTTATTTCCCAATAACTCTCTTACAGTGGAAAGATAATACAAATCATTCATCAGTTTTTAATCTGCACTCAAAGCTTGAAACAACACTCAGTATGTAGCCATCACATAAAGTACAACAGAAAACCTTAAATCGATTGGTCAGCCCTTGCTTCTCCCTTTCCTTGTTCAACACCCTAACTGGGGTGACACAAACTGAAGGACACAAATGATCTGATGAGCAGGAGAAACGGCATCATATTAAATTATCTGGATCAGACTAAAATTTGAGGAATACCCAAAACTATCTTACCACAGCTAGCAAAACAAATATGTAAATATGTAATGCAAGATCCAGGTGAAATTAGTTTCGTAGCAAACAAAGGGCAGACATTCTTCCAGGTTTTATTTTATACTATTGTGATCAACTAACACTAGTATAAAAATGAATTATATGTGAATGGTGACATCTTCTTAACACTTAATCACCTAAAAATTTATTTACATTTGTTTTTTCAAAATTTAAAACTGTGCTTCCTGAATAGCCGACCAGAGACCTGTCTAACTTGAGACCTATCCCATGGGCAGTCACTAATCCCTCACACTATTAATGATGCTATGTTGTGCTTGGAGACAGAATCCTAGCATAGCTGCCCTCTGAGGGGCTCTACCCAGAGCAGCTGCTGACTGAGACAGATGTGGATACCCACAGCCAAATGTTGGATGGAGCCCAGTTACCCCTATGGAAGAGTTAGGGGAAAGACTAAAGGTACACAAAGAGATGGCAACCCCACCGAAAGACCAACAGTGTCAACTAACCTAGACCTCTGGGACTTCCCAGAGACAGAACCACCAACCAAAGAGCATACAGGAGCTGGTCTGAGGCCCCCAGCACATATCAAGCAGAGGACTGCTTGTCTGGCCTCAGTGGGAGAGGATGCACCAGATCTTGCAGAGGCATCAGAATGGGAAGATACTGGGAGTGGGGAGACTGCTTTCTCAGAGGGGAGATGGAATAGGAACTCTAAGGGGGAACCAGGAGGAGGGGAAGTATTTGGGATATAATTAATAATTAATTAAAAACAAAAAGCCAAAAAACAAAAGTACTTGTATTTCCTGGTGGGTTTTTTTTTTTTTAAGATTTATTTATTTTATATATGTGAGTACACTGTAGCTGTCTTCAGACACACCAGAAGAGGGCATCAAATCCCATTACAGATGGTTGTGAGCCACCAAGTGGTTGCTGGGAATTGAACTCAGGACTTCTGGTAGAGTAGTCAGTGCTCTTAAACGCTGAGCCATCTCTCCAGCCCCCAATACTTGTATTTCCTAATCTCTCCTAAGTTATGACACTGTATCTTCACCAAAAGATTCCATGACGTCTCAGGACACTCACAGAATCCTCCATGAAAACCCCTACCAACTCCACAGTACTCAAGACCTACAATTCATACAGCTATGATTTTATTTCAAAATATACAACCATATGGTTTGAAACCTATAGGCTGAAATGTTCATTTTGATTTAAAGTAAAAAACACTGGTGAAACCATGAACTTTGTGTGCCAAAAGCAGGAGTGCCGTCGTCACCACATAAAGGGTAAAACAATTCTGCAGTCACATCAGATTTCCTGTTAAAGAAACATCTCCTGAGAAAGGTCATATTCTGGGTGGCTGAAGAAATCACCCAACAGGAATCTGAAACAGTCTTGTTCTTCTTACAAACAAGGAAACAAAGATAGGAATATCAAAGAACACAGATGTCACTGACAAAAAGAGACATTCCAACCCCAGACTGTAGTACAGGCCTCTACAACTCAGATTTCTCTGCTTCTTGTTTTAATGGAGGCATTTGCAAAAGTTTGTTACTCCCATCTTAACAGTGCAGGCAAGATAAGCCACAAAACCAGTTTAAAAGTTATAAATGAAATGAAGATGCAAACATATCTCAATGAATATAATTCTGAAAGAGAAAAGACATTGTTAACAAAAAGGTGGCCCATGACCCTTTTTATTCCTGAAGAAACAGTATGGAAAGAGAAATGCCTTTAAAGAAAACAAGAAGAAACAGGCTGAACATCAATAACTTTGAGTGGCAGACCACATTTGGACTAATAAGAATTAGAATCAAGAAAAGCACCCCATACACACACAGACACACACACACACATACACACAGACACACACACACATACACATAGACACAGAGACACGCACACAGACACACACACACACACACACACACACACACAGCAAATCTGAACCTATCCACAATCTTTCCTACATATTTTCAATGAGTGCTCCGAAGACATGGAGCACAGCCAAAGGCATATCAGAGCTTGACCAAGTGAAAAGCAGTAACCAGCTGGGGACTGGGAACAGCAGGAGCTGAAATGGTCTCTTCAGTTAATGCTGATGTAGTCTTCACCTAGTACCAGGCAGCAAACAGGAAGAGAAAGGCTGAGAGAAAACCATCAAAGAACAGTGGGCAAGTGAGCCAGCTTTCTGTTATGACTGTGATCAAATACTTGACAAAAGCAGTTTACAGAAGGATTAACTTTGGTGCGTGGATTGAAGGCAATGTAGCTGCACGTGGCTAACACTCCCCACTTTCTTAGATCTCAGTGGAGCAGAAAGCAGAAAAAGAACTGGAAAAGGGCTGAGCTATAAACATCAAGGCTGACCCGTTTCTTCAGTAAGGCCCAACTTCCTGAACATTTTACAGCTTCTCTAAACTCTGTTACTTGTTGGGACCATTATTCAAATATATCACCTGGGAAAAATATTCCTCATACAAACTGTAAGACTAGGTTTTCCGCTCTTAACAGTATCATACCCTGGGTGCTTACAAAGGCCCAATACCAGGAAGATTGCATAGGTTTAAAATATCCCCAAAGAAACCAAACCCAGCTGTAAAAGAGAAGAAAACAGAAAAGAAAAGTTCCCCACTGGTTCAAACAGCTGATAGCTCAGATCTCAATAAAAAGATACTTAGTGTTTTTGTTTGTGGTCAGATTCCAAGCTCTGTTTGAACTTGTCTGTTGTTAGTCGTTAGGAGGAGAGGCAGACAGAGAGAATGAGTGTGCATGCAGTGAGGTAGTCAGGTCATCAGGCTGGGCAGCAAGTGCCTTTACTGGTCAGGCATTCACCGTTGCCAAATAGTTATGTCTTGACAATACCATCAAAATACCTGCATTTACTGCTGAAAGAACAGAGTAGCAACTCAACTACAGATGAGATTGATACAATGTTTCATTATATATTCATGTTAAGACCAGTGTGTCCTTGTTGCAAATATTTTCTTAATTTCTTCAAATATTTTGAACATATAATAATTGAAAGTCTTATAAAAAAAAATCTATGACCAGCAATTCATAGAAGGTAAGTCAATAAAAGTAAACTAACAGCCCGGAAGTTAGCATTATAGGATTTTTAAAGCAAAATTAATGATTTATATGAATTAATTAGTGACTACTATTCATGAAGAGATTAAAAATTCAAAATTAAAAAAAAATAAACTATAAATCAAATCAGATGGCTAAGAACACAAAATAAAGCAAGGCCAACAGATGTAAGAAAAGCAAGAGCCGGATTCCGAGGCTCTGATACAATGAGGAAAAATCAATCTAACTGATGCACAGAAATGAGTAAGAAAACAGCACTTATCTCTGTAGGATGAGCTTCCATGCCAGAACAGAAGCCTCAGAAGCACAGAACTATACCCAACAGCTGAAGATAACATGAGAGTTTTCCAAAATTGAATAGTAAGCTCAGCAAAGCTTGAGGATAAATACAAGCTTAACTGTATTACTGGAAACTGGTAGAAAGTCAAAAAGAAAATGTTAAAACTGGGAGGCCCTGCCAGAGCCTGACCAATACAGACAGATGCTACTGAGTGCAGAGCACCCCAATGGAGAAGCTGGGGAAGGACTGAAGGAGCTGAAGGGATTTGCAACCCCATAGGAAGAACAACAATACCAACCAACCAGATCCCCAGAACTCCCAGGAATTAAACCACCAACCAAAGAGTACACATGGAGGGAACCATGGCTCCAGCTGCAATATATAGCAGAGGATGGCCTTATCTGGTATCACTGGGAGGGGAGTCCCTTGGCCCTGTGAAGGCTCAATGACCCAGGATACGGGAATGCTAAAGGGCTGAGGCAGGAGTGGGTGAGGGAGTACCCTCAGAGAGGTAGGGTGGAGGCCATAAGGGGTTTATGGAGGGGAAACTAGGAAGGGGAATAACATTTGAAATGCAAATAAATAAAATAACCAATATAAAACAAACAAACAAACAAACAAACAAACAAAAAACCCACATTACATACAAAAGAACAACGCCAAATCCCTAAGGGAAACAATGAACAGGAAAAGATAACAGAAAAGATTTGAGAGGATTAGAAGCAGGGAACCAAAAGATGAAGAGAAAAATGTCCTGTAACAGTAAAGGGCTAAAAGACATTTCAGATGAATGAAATTTAGAGGATTCCACAGCAGCAGGCTTGGACTCAGACAATAAAAACACAAGGGAGATTCTTTAAACTAAAGTAAAACAACAACATATGAAAAGCCTAAACTTTGATTTTAGTTTTGGAAGTGTGTGTGTGTGTGTGTGTGTGTGTGTGTGTGTGAGAGAGAGAGAGAGAGAGAGAGAGAGAGAGAGAGAGACTGTCTGAGCCTTTTAAAAAACAACTGACTACTTAACAGAAAAAGAATGGTAAAGTGTGGAGCTACATACAACTCAGTACGAACATTAATGTTTACATTTATTTTATCTGTACACGTTCAGAGACTCAAGAAGAAGGAAACAATGGATTATGCTATCAAAAAGTTCTTGTGTTTCAGAGTAAGCGAGTGTTTATCTATGTCATGTTTGATTTGAGTGTTCATTACAATAATAAAGTGGTTTTATGCTCAAAAATGTTAAATACATAAAACAAAACATAAATGAACATCTTAGAGAGTTTCCTGTATGTCATCTTATTATTTTGAAAACCGATATAAAATTCAAATGTCTAAGCAGATTTCCTATCTTTCCTGTAAAAACTGTATGTTAAGGAAACCCAAATACATATTGGAAGTTTTTCTTTTTAGAGAAATCAGTAGATAACAAATGAAGAAGAAAACACAGAACTAAGAAAATTAATCATACAATAGAGTAAAATTAGTGCATAATATTGACAGTAAACTATAAAGGCAAATTTTATAGAAGCATGATATTTCTTTTCTTATTTTTTTAAAGCAAGATACAGGCAACACATGCCACATGATACCACACATCTGCAGATCAATAGAAAGAAAAAGCAAAAACCAAAAAAGATGTGGCATATTGTTTGGAGATATATATGTGTAATTAAGCTTTTTGAAAAAGCAGGGTAAGCAGGGATTTGTGAAAGAACAGAAGATACAGTGTTAGCCATCAGCATGGTGTGTGCACAATGGTGGGATCGAGTTTTCTGCTGTCATATAGCCTGAGGGAAAAAAATCCCAATTAATGCCTTCCAGAGAGCAAGAAAACAGTTTACTTTGCCCTTATCACCAGTTCTGTGCCAAAAAAAAAAAAAGATATCCTCACACCCTATTGCTCCCATGGTGCAAATCGAAAGAGTGAGCAAGCCCCTTGAATGGATGCAGCCCAAGAGGCTAATTTCTTCCATAACCCTAGAAAACATGAAGTACCGAGGGTGGTTAAGTATTCAGAAGAGCTTGGTAAAGGGAAGGCAGGCTCAATGGCCCATCTGAGCTACCTGAGATAAGACCTCAAAGTGTTGGGTCTTTGTGGGGATGCTGGTGGGAATGCAAGTTGATACAACCTCTCTGGAAATCAGTTTGGCGGACCCTCAGAAAAATGAACATAATACTACCTGAGGACCCAGCTATTCCACTCCTGGGCATATACCCAGAAGATGCTCCAACATGTAATAAAGACACATGTTCCACTATGTTCATAGCAGCCATATTTATAATAGCCAGAAGCTAGAAACAACCCAGATGACCCTCCACAGAGGAATGGATACAGAAAATGTGGTATATTTACACAATGGAAGTCATTAAAAACAATGACTTCACGAAATTCGCAGACAAATGGATGGAACTTGAAAATATCATCCTGAGTGAGGTAACTCAGTCACAAAAGAATGAACAAGGTATGTACTCACTGTTAAGTGGTTATTAGCCCAAAGTTCAAAATACCCAAGAGTCACTTCGCAGCAACAGTAGGGCTGAGTGTGAGGTCCCAGATGGAGGACTTGGAGAAGGGACTGAAGGAGCTGAGGGAGTTTGCAGTCCCAGGGAGGGAGCAACAGTAGCAACTGGCCTTACCCCCCATCCCCCCAGTGCTCCCGGAGACTGGACCACCAACCAAAGAATACACATGGAGAGACCCATGGTGCTGGCCACATATGTGGCAGAGGAGGGTCTTGTTATCCATCAGGGGGAGGAGAGGCCCTTGGGCCTGAAAATGTTAGATGCCCCAGTACAGGAGAATGCCAAGGAGGGAAGACGAGAGTGGGTGGGTGGGAGAATATCCCCATAGTGTCAGGGGGAGGGGGAGGAAATGGGGAGTTTCCAAAGGGGAGATCTGGAAAGGGGGAAACATTTGAAATGTAAATAAAGTAAGAAAATTAAAAACAAAAAACCTCAAAGTGGGGGAGGAGGAGAAACAACACAACAGGATACTGATGACAAACTCGCATCCGACTTTTGATCATCAGGAAAGCTGAACACTTTGACTCTAAGATGGGAAACAGGACAAGGTAGGAACAAAACAAGGATGCCATTCTCCTCACTTCCTAGTCAACACAGCACTCCAAGTCCCAGCTATGCACAGAAGTGACTTTTCTGTTTGCAAGTCAAAATATCTTTCAGAGAGAAAACCTCAAAACTCTACCAAAAAACTGTTAGAGCTAATAAACTCAAAAACGTTGGGGAGTACAAAATCAAAGCTCCATATACTATAGATAAAATGCTTGAAAGAGAAATTCCAAAACAAACCCACAGACAAATAAATTTAACCATTGCAACCCAACATTAAAAACTAGTAAACATTAATAAAGTAAAATATTGACAAAGACACATGTAAAAATAGCAATATTCATACACTGGAAAAAAACAAATGCTGTGACAACATCCATAACTACCCACAGCAATTTACAGATAGAATGTGTTCCCATCAAAACTCCAATAATACTTTTCACAGATATAAAAAAAATAATCAAAATGATCCTAATTAGGTGAACAATCTTGTGCAAGAACAAAACTACTTTCTAATTCAAATATTATAAAATATAATGATCACAGTACTACAGTGCTTAACAGATACACTGAGCAATAAAGCACAAGGACTTATATAAAGGACCACTCGTGTTTGCTTCTGAAACACTCACTGTTTTCAGGATGGTTTCTATTTGGGCTCAAGGACTCTCTTGCCTCAGTCTCTCCAACAACAGGGATTACAGGTAGGCACCATCAAAACTACTGATCCACTAAACCGTTATGAGAGTTACAAACGTGGCTGGGAAAACTAGATACACAGATAATTTTAAAATCAAACTTGATCCTTGCATCATTCCCCGAGTTCACTTAGAACAGTTTTTATATGACAAGAAAACCACAGACAACAACAGCAAGACTAAGCAAGCAGAACCATATTCCATTAAGACACTGTCACACGCTGGAGCATCGTCTGGGTATATGCCCAGGAATGGTATAGCTGGGTCCTCAGATAGTATTATGTCCAATTTTCTGAGGGTTTGCAAACTGATTTCCAGAGTGGTTGTACCAGCTTGCAACCCCACCAGCAATGGAGGAGTGTTCCTCTTTCTCCACATCATCACCCAGAAGACGCTCCAACATGTAATAAGGACACATGCTCCACTAGGTTCATAGCAGCCATATTTATAATAGCCAGAAGCTGGAAACAACCCAGATGTCCCTCAACAGAGGAATGGATACAGAAAATGTGGTACATTTATTTATACAACAGAGTACTACTCAGCTATTAAAAACAATGACTTTATGAAATTCGCAAGCAAATGGATGGAACTTGAAAATATCCTGAGTGAGGTAATTCAGTCATAAAAGAACAAACATGGTATGTACTCACTGATAAATGGGTATTAGCCCAAAAGTTAGTAATACCCAAGATTCAATTCACAGCCACTGTTGGACTGAGTGTGGGGTCCCAGATGGAGGAGTTGGAGAAGGGACTGAAGGAGCTGAGAGAGTTTGCAGCCCCATGGAGGGAGCAACAGTGTCAACTGGCCGGACCCCGACCCCCCATGCTCCAGAGACTGGACCACCAACCAAAGAATACACATGGAGGGACCCATGGTGCTGGTCACATATGTGGCAGAGGAGGGTCTTGTTGGCCATCAGTGGGAGGAGAGGCCCTTGGGCCTGAGAGTGTTAGATGCCCCAGTATAGGGGAATGCCAGGGAAGAAAGACAGGAGTGGGTAGGTGGGTGGAGAAGCACCCTCATAGAGGCAGGGGGAGGGGGGATTGGATAGGAGGTTTCCAAAGGGAAGACTTGGGAAGGGGAAAACATTTGAAATGTAAATAAAGTATCCAAAAGAAAAAAAAAAAAAAAGACACTGTCACACAAAAAAGGAGAACAAATTATCTGATAAGGGTTACTATTCAAAATACACACACAACACTCATACAATTCCACAGCAAAAAGTCCTCCGAATTTAAAAATTAACAAAGAACCCAAATAAGGCATTGTCTCAAATAGGATGGCCAGGAGACATATGAAGAAGTACTCAACATCACTAATTATCAGGGAAAAGCATAACAAGGTATCACCTAATACCTCCCAAATGGCTAGCATTAAAAGATCAACAATAACAAGTGTCTGTGATAATGTGGGAAAGGAAGGCTCTTTTACATATCTGGTGGGAATGCAAAGTGATTCAGCCTTCATGCAAAATGCTGTGGGGTTCCCCAGGAAATTAAAAACCCAGCTACAACATGATACAATGATACGTTTTTGTTATATAAACAAATATATCTACATGTTCATGTCCACTCAAAATAACCATAATATGGAAATACCCTAGGTATCAATAAGTGAAAGAATGATTTAAAAATGTGATTATATATACATAGTGGAATATTACTAAAACTTTAAACATAAGGAAATCCAACAATCTATAAAAATGACCAAGAAGGACACAGCACTAAGTAGGATTAGCAGACACAGAGTAGAGATAATGGGAGCTCACTTACCTATGTAGCCCCAAGCAAACCAGGCTTGGAGAAACAGAGCTTAGCAAGGCTCTAATAAAGACCTGGGAATGTTTTTGTCAAATTTGTGAGAAAAGATGAATAAAGGGCTGGGGACATAGGTCAATGGTAGAGCACTTGCCTAGAGAGGGTGAGGTTCTAGAGTTCAATCCCTAGTACTGCCAAAGAAAAAGCAAAATAAAAATAAGTTCTGGAGACCCACTATACACCATGATGATTAATGGTAATTATTAACAATGTATTATAAACCTGATATTTGCTAAAATGGCTCTTAATATTATTCTCACTACAAACAAGAAACTACACAATGCATATACTAATTAACCTCATATGCTAATCATCTCAGTGTATATGTATATCAAGGCATCACACTGCATACCTAAAGCATAGACAAGTTTCAAGAATTAATAAAGCTGGAAAACAGTATTAAAACGTCCATGTGAAGCTGATGGTACTTGGATGAAATCTGATCTTTTTATACTTATACATAATTTAGATATTTTTACATGAATCCACCAGTGTATTTTTTTTAATGGCTAAAAATGTTTCCTTGGCCTAGTCTACTTTTCTGCAAGCATCACAGAACATAGTCATATCAACCAACATGTCTAGAACCTGACTAAGCAATATAGCCTCAGAGGACAACCATTACGTTCACATCTGTCACTGACAAAAATGTCATTACATAATACAATACTGTGTACAATTAATACCCAAGAAGAAAAAGGTGGTCAATTTCAAAGCCTCTTTGCCTCTCAAAAGAGGTAAAACTTCTAGTAGAAAACATGAAGACATTAATTGACAGCTACCCAAACCCAAAACCCTTAAAAACACCCAGGCCTTTGTACCTAAGAGGTATATTTCATTGTTTTAGATAAAGAGGTGTGTGTGTGTGTGTGTGTGTGTGTGTGTGTGTGTGTGTGTGTGAATGTGAGTGTTTTTGTTATACAAGTATGAGGATATGAGGTCTGATCCCTTGCTCACATGTTAAAAACCCTGGCATGGTACAGTACTTCTATAATCCCAGCACTAGGAAGCCAGAGACAGGAAGATCTTTAGGGCTCGCCTTCCATCCAGTCTAGCCAAATCAGTGAATTCCAGGTCTAGTGAGAGACCCTGCCTCAAAACAAAGCAAAACAAAACAAAAACAAAAAACAAAGGTGGATGGCCCCACATGCATGTACATCATGAAAAGCACTAATTGGACTTAGTGGATAGTGTGTGTGTGTGTGTGTAATCCAGTATATATAATATGTATGATATCCACTAAGCTACGTATGTATGTATGTACGTACGTACGTATGTATACTTTATATAGGGTGGGGTGAGGACAGAGTTAGAGGCCTTTACTCCCAGTACTTGAAAGTCAGAAACAGGAATATTTATCAGAGATAGATGTTAGCCTGGTCTATGAAGCAAGTCCCAGGCCAGCTAGGGTTTCATCATAAAAACTTGTTTCAAGAAAAATCTGGGCCTGGTGGCAAATCCCTTTAATCCCAGCACTCGAGAGGCAAAGACACTGGTGAATCCAAGGCCAGCCTAGGCAACATAGCAAAAGCCTGCCTCAAGCAAAACAAAAACTAAAGACATGAAGCTGGGAAAGAGGAGAGTAGAAGACTTTGTGGAAGAATATGGTGCGTGTTGGAAGAAGGGAGGCAGTAGATATGACCATATTTCAATGAATACATGTATAAGATTGTGAAAATAAAGAAAATATAATTTTTTTGAAATGAAGTAGAGTGTGAAGAAACTCAACTGATCTCTAACCTCTACACAGACATGCACATCATATCTAGCTAACATAGTAGTGCACACATGAACTAGTACAAATATTTACACACATAAAGGGAGAAAAGACATACAAAAGAAAACTTATTGCTATTAGAACAAATTATTAAAAACAACACCGCAATGAAAACAAATTATTTCAAGTTATTTCAAGGAGTTAGATAAAATAGTAGAATTTATTTAACAAAATTAAAAATCATTACTAAATTAAAAACTATGGTAATTATTTTGTTTTGGTTTGTTGTTGTTATTGTTGTTGTTGTTGAGACAGGGTCTCTTTACGAAGCCTTGGCTATTCTGAAACTTACTATGTAGACCAGTCTGGACATGAACTCACAGAGATCCCCCTTCCTCTGCCTCCCAAGTACTAGTATTAAAGGCATGCACACTGCACCTGACTATGTGATTAGTTTAAATTACTAACTTGACTGAGAAGAGAGCCTATATAAGGAATTCATAACAAGGTGGCCTGTGGGCATGTCTGTTGGGGATTGTCTTGATCATATTGATTGATGAGGGAGGACTTAGTCCCCTGTGGGTGGCACCATTCTCTGAACTTGGGATCCTGGCCAGTACAAGAGTGGAAAAACCAAACTAAGCACTAGAAGCATGTTTGCATTTATTTCTTCTCTTCACTTAAGTGTGGGTATGATCAGTTGCTTCAAGTTCCTGCCTTATTTCCCTACAGTGATAAAATGTTTCCTCTCCCAAGTTGCTCTAATCAAGATATTTTATCAAAAAAACCAGAAATGAAACTAGGAACTAACTTGGGATTTACTCAATTTACGAGTTAAACCACAACTACCTCAAACAGATGATCTCTAAGAATATTACCAGACTTGGCTATTACTTGTACATGTAATCAAGCAATGTGCTTGCATTCACATTTCTAAGGGGGAGGGGGGAAGGAGGGAAGGGGGGTGAAGAAGGAAGGAAGGGAGAGAGGGGGAGGGAGGGAGAGAAGAGGGGAGGGGAAGGAAAGACAAGACTATGTTAGCTACTCCCTGCAGATAGCCTTCAGTGAATCAAGCTGCTATCAACTGTTTATCGTCTGGTGGGATACTCTGGTTTACTCTTAATAAATGCAGTGTCAGTCTCAGGACTAAACCCTTCAGAGGCTTAGTGGCTTTCACTTTGGCAGTTCTGAAGAACTCTGCACCCCTTCATTGGAACTCCTGCAAACTTGCAACAGATGCCACATCAGACATGAAGAATCCCAGAGGCTTTATGGGGAGAAAACAAAGATGAACTATCTTCTCACATCAGTTGTTCTACAAAGGTGCCAACAATAAGAGAGAACTGTCATACACATGTAGCTGGGGTTCCGTTGAACTTCAGTCTCCTCAATGGGCCCCATGAAAAAACACCATGAGAAGTAAAAAAATGGCTGCTGTGCACACCACAGACAACACTCAAGAAGCTGAGGTAAGATGATCGGTCTCTTTGACCTGTCTGGGCAACATACTGAAATCCTATCTCAAAAACCAAACCAAACAAAATCAAATTCAGTTACTTTAATTTCATGTATTTTATTTACATATGTTGTTTCTATTAGAAAGAGGTGAAATATAGATCAAATATTTGTCCTTATGTTAAAAGAAATGAAATAGAGTCAGTCACTCAAATGACCCATCATTCAAATATTAGCAATTATGGCTAATACCATCTTCCTGTCTATTCATTAAAAAAGAGAGAGACTGGTGTTGAGGAAATACATGGCAGGTATTTACAATGTTGACCAAACAACACCACATTACATCATCATATTAGCCCAATTACAATGTTACAGAATAGGAACATTTTTATTGATTTTCAACATAATCCTGCAAATGATAGCTGAGTGGGAAATAAAGCCTCGAAGACCTGGGAACCCTGCCCCAGAACCCAGAAGCAAAGCAGAACATAAACAATATGAGAAAGGCCAGACCCCGCTTCATCCGCTCAGCTTAAGTGAATGGAGATGTAAACAAGTTGCTGTGGTGGCAGGTTTTCATCTACTATATTTGATTTTTCAAAACAAAAACATCCATTTTCCACAGCCAGTTCTCTGTTAGCCTAAAATAATGGCGAAATGCATAGCCTTGTCAAGAACAAATCTATAAGAAAAGTCCATTTTTAAACTGTCTAAATATATAGCCTATAATATAATTTTTAAAAATATTTAACCTAAATGTAGCTTTTTTCCTTCTCACATTCCTCTCCACCTTCAAGCAAAGAGTCTTTACACAGGTGCCTAGGGATATCTCACCTACCCAAACTTCAGACTTCTCACCTGAAAATGAGAGAGCTCTTAAGAGACCATGGTCCCCGGCAACTGCACATGCCTAGCAGACCATGATCAGGACCTTTACTAGTCATCACAGAAATGACAGCAACTCCCAGTCGTACCGGGTTGTGTGTCTTTAGCCTGCACTCTGTTCTTCTCTCCTAATAAAATCCTGGGCTTTTTGTTCTTGTTTTGTTTTGCTTTTTAATTCTCCTCACCCACAACGGTGTGCACAACCTACAATCATCCTCTGCCCATCATTAGTTCCTGGTAATACTATGCCCCTTGGTCAGTGATTGGTTCATAAGCAAACACAGAGCATTAAACAATCAACAAAACACAAAAAGAAGTCTTTTGGTGATCTTGAACAAAAATATTCACTATCTCTTTAAAAAAAAAAAACAAACAATCCATAGGTGAGCAAGATAGCGCATACTGTGGTTCCAACACTTAGGAGGCTGAGAGAGGCTGAGAATCGAAGGTCACCCAGAGCCAGCACAGGAAAAAAAGAAAAGAGCTACAAAATGTTTTTTCTCTGGTAATGCACAACTCTGATATAATCCCAAGACAGAAGCCAACAAGTAAGGCAAGAGAACAAGTACAAGGAGGAAAAGTAGGCACTTGCGCTCACCAGGGAGATGCAGACTCAGCTACGTGCAGTAGCTGATTACTTATGTGAAATCTCTCTTCTCCATGAGGGAAGATGCCCTGCACCAGTGAATGCATTTCTTCCAATCCACTCCTTACATTAGGATTCAAACTCAAGTCTCACTGCAAATCTAACTTTGCTCCAACATAATGTGCCTCCTAAATATGCATCTTCTTCCATTCAAAGAAGATACATGGTGAGCTCAAGAAAAACCACTGGGGAGTCTACTTAAAGCCCCCTTGAGCCAGCTTGTATGTTTTCTAAGTAACTATGCATGCTTTCTAGTAGCCAACACTTACTTCAGATATTTTAATCAATAGAAATCAATACCTATTTACCAATAAACGGACTCCAGCAGATATGAACAAATTCTGAAAGTACAAGGAACCTTTTGGTCATGACTGAATCACATCATAACTCACTAACGAGAACCATAACACATATTTATTAAAAAGGCAATAAAGATGCAAGCACAGTCTTGACATTCTCATTTACATGTCCACAGATTTTTTTGTCCAAATTCACTGGTGAAATTAAATTTCATTCAATTAACAGCAACATGCACAGAACTTGTTTATATGAAAGACATTTGAGTTATGATTATGTCTTTCTGACTCATCTCTAAGAAACTCTAAGAACAAGCAGCTTGTTTTATCCGGTTTCATTTACAAGAGCCTTCTTAATGTGCAAGGCTGGGTGTGTTCTACAAGACTTGATAAACATAAATATATTACTACTTCAGCACAGTAAGCCTTTTGCAGTAGTTTTATGCTCGTCTGGCTCAGATGGTAACTTGTTAAAGTAATCATTTAATGTTCCCAGGGATACCCAATAGTAGCATCCTTTTTACTCACCACCATCAAACACAATGAGGACACAGCGGCAGGTGATATATCATGGAGACTGTGGATCAGGCACAGATGGGAGGACCACTCTGCCCACTGATACGTCACCGGAATCTCCTGGGAGCTTGGAAAATGAGAAAAAATCCCCAGGACTCATCTCAAACTTGCCAGATCAGATTCTGTATTTTAAATAAGACCACCAGGTGACTCATACATATTTAAGTTTGAGAGAGTGGCAATAATAAAATTAAGAATAATAACTGAGAAACCGTTGGGAGAATACAGAATTAAGATTACTACCCTTGGACAGGTGAGAGGGCTCAGCAGCTAACAGTGCTTACAGCACATACTGGACAACACAGCCCATGGTGGGAGGAAATAACTGAATCCAGAACATACAAATCACGCATGTGTATCACACGAAATAATAACTAAAGTAAGACTAGAGAGATGGCTTAGAGCATTAGAGGTGCCTGCCACCAAGACTTACAAGATGAGTTTGTTTCCCGGGACCCACGAAGTAGGGGGAGGGGGAAGCAGCTCTTACAAGTTGTCCTCCACAAACATGCTCTAGCACATGTGCCCCTCAAAAAGATGAGGGAATACAATAAATTTCCCACACTTTAATTCCCCACCCTGTGTCATACCACCTGCAATGACACCAGCATTAAGAGGTGAAGCAGGAGGATCACAAGGTCAAGGCCACCACGTAGACAGAGAAAATCCAAACCTGAAACTTTTTATATTAGGCATCTGAGAACTAAAGTGTCCCTAGACATCAATTTCTCATAATGGCGTGCAGCATCGAACATACTAGGTACCATCAGAAACTGAAGAGCTAGACAATGGGCAGTTTTCACAGCAACAAATTATCAATTTACAGAACTCAAGTCAACATATAGTGCCTCACAGTCATTTAATCTGGCAAGAGTGCAAAGTACAGAGAAATCTGAAGTAACATACTTGAAATATTTGATTTATGTTAAACACCAGTACGGAATCCAAACATGCTCAGCCAAGCCCTACTCCTGGCCAATCAACTCGCTTATTAGCTTACATATAACTGTCCAACATATACTGTTCAACTAAATTTAATATTCAAAAATTTTTATGATTTTTCTGTGTATTTTTTAAATACAATTTATTTTAAGTAAATTTCCTGAACTAAAAAGATCTTCCCCCCAAAACAATACCAAAAGTGGTGCTATAAAAGGCACTGGCTGCACTGAGTGAAATTCTGTCTCTAACAAGGACCTTCTACAGACGAACCAAGAAGGCTAAGCCACCACGTCCACCAGTCCAGTAAGGGCCACGACGCAGCGTGTCAGAAAGAAATTGTTTTTCTGCTCCTTTTGATGGGTTATGCTTTCAAGTCAGGAAATTAAAAACAGGTGTGCCAGAGGGCACACACATCCTCGCTCCACACTGAAAAACACGCGTTTTCAATTTTCAAACATGAAAGGGACTCCTGTGGAATGAAAGAAGAAATGAAACCCCGGCTCTGCTTCTGCTAACCATATGAAGCGAGCTCAGAAGGCCTCTGACAAGTGGCTTGCGGAGTTCTCTCCAACTGACAGCAGGTAGTACTTGACAATAGGAAGGAAGAAGCCTTCTTTCAAGTGAGGACAATCAAAGGGAGAAGTCCACTCGGGATCACAGCCTTGGCAGTTTAACCATCACTTCATCTCACTCCTCTGTTTTCACCAGGTCTTTACCTCATGTTCAAAATTACAAGTCTGCTCTTTCACAAAACAACAACAAAGCAAAAGAGTAAAGTGATGCAAACTAAGTAGCTAGTTAGAAAGGAAAAAAAATGAAAAAGAACAAACATCAGAAAACCTGTTGGGGCCACTGTAATCCAGGTCTACAGTCTCAGAGAAAGATTTGCTCTCGAGAGGTCCTGAGTTCTCCTGGAGCTCAAGGTAACACTGCAGTAGTGTGAATGCAGTGTGCAGCCAAACTGAAAGGCAATGATTCAGATGGGACTGGGGGAAGGACAAAACACACTAACATCAATCAGCAAACAGCTACAACCCAAGTTTCCAGGCACACTAAAGAGGTCTGCAAGTATTTTACATTCCCATATAATGAATCCAATGGGAAGCCAGGCATAGTGGAGCACACTGTAATCCCAGCACTTGTGAGGCAGAGGCAGGAGAATCTCTGTGTAGTTGAGGACAGCATGGTCTATAGAGAGAGAGCTCCAGGACACTGAAGGCTATAGAGAAACCCTGTTACAAAATATAAACATAAAATATAAACATAAAATAAAGCAAATAAAAAACAACTAAAATAATGAGCCTCAAGCCTAACATTTCCTTGAATTGCAGGGTTGCTGAGATGGATAAAGAATTAGAAATATTAAATCCCTAGTTAACCTGCACAAAACATTTTGAGGATAATTGGGATTTTGTTTCAAAAAGTGCCTGTGACACACAGAAGACAAAATATAAAAAATAAAGAATGATAGCCACTAAAAGAAAGTTGCAGCAAATGATTTCCTGACTGCCTTCTTACTCCCTGAAAGAACAGTTGTGGCACTGGCAGACACAGAAGCATCTGTCCACCGCTGGATCCTGCTGTAGGTCTACTTGTCCACTCCTGACAATGATCCATGAGTAGTATTTGAGCACACACAGCTCTTCAAGTGAGCAGAGGTGGAGCAGGGATGGTTGAGAAACCAGGCAAAGGTGGCAAACGCTCCTAGCTCCTAAGGAAAACACTCCAGTCAGTAGTTCAATTTTAAAGCATATAAGATTGTCAATGCATGCAGTTTTAAAATCCCATCGACCTTTGTACTTACTAGAGCAAATCATAGCCACAACTCTCCCAGCTCAGGCTTCTAGGACTGCCATAAAAGCAAAGAACCTAGACAACTAGAAAGCGCTTGGCTTCGTAACAGAAAACAGATAGCAGTTTCTTCTTCCCCCAAACTCCTTAGAAACAGCTAGATCTCCTCGAACCTTCTTCCCCACTCATCCTGTTATCCCACCTCCAACTTCAGCAGGCATTCCCAGAAAATCTACCAGCCAAGCCTGCAAGAGAAGCAAGGAAACCAGCAAAGCCTCAGATCTTCACCCTCCCTCCTCTCTTCAAATCCAATTCCAGGTCTCATCCCCAACACTGTTCCCTTCTTTCCTCAAATTCAATCCTCAGGTCTCATCCCCTGTTCTGTACCAGACTACCTGTTGTGGGCTCTTCTTGAGCTCTGTCCCCATTCCCAGGGAACTAAGGTGATGCTGGAAGAACACTCTGCTTCCCTCTGTCTTGTGGACCTCCTCAACCCTGCTTCCTAGTCCCTCCCCATTCCCAAGGGTCAGCTCCCACTACCTAAACACATTCTACACAGAACCCCTAGTGGTCATACCTATCAAGAACTCAGAAGCATTCCTTATCAGCCAACACAAAGCTACCACTCTCTGGAACCAGAGAAGGTAACAGAAACCAAGGAACAAAACACCCACCTAACAAAGAGCAGATATAGGCACCCTGAATTACAATCGTCCCCAACCCAGATGCCTGTAACACCCACATAAGAACACAATCAGCAACAGCTAGGACAATGTGTATCTACTAGCGCCCAGCAACCCACTACAGTAAGTCCTGAGAAATGCAATATGGCTGAAACTCAATACAAACATTGTAAAATAGCCTTTATGACTACGATAGAGGTCCTTCTGCGGACTACATTTATGTTACTTGACACAAACTGGAGTCATGCGAGAGGGGGAAACTCATTTGAGAAAATGGTTCCACAAGGTCGGGCTATGGGCCAGGCTGTAGAGCATTTTCTTAAGTAGTGATTGATGGGGAAGGACCCAGACCACTGTGAGTGGTGCCACCCCCAGGGATTAATGGTCCTGGGGTCTATAAGAAGCAAGTTGGCAAAGCCACATAAGCAAGCTAGTAAGAGCACCTATCCACAGCCTCTGCATTGGCTCCAGCATTCAGATTCCTGCCCTGTTTGAGTTCTGTCCTTACTAACCTTCATGATGAACCGTTCTGTGGAAGTGTAAGCCAAATAAACCCTTTCTTCCCCAATCTGCTTTTTGGTTACGGTGTTTCACTGCTGCAATAGAAACCCTAACTAAGCATCCTTAAAGAGTAAATTAATAAACCCCTTAAACAAATCTATGTAAACACAAACAAATAGTGGGAGGGAAATTAATAAACTGAAAGAAGTAAGGGAGCCAACTATCTTGAGGTAACTCTAACTAAGTCAAAGACTTATATGGTAAAAACATTAAAACATCAAGAAAGAAACTGAAGAAGACATCTCAAAATAGGTCTCCCATGCTCGTGGATCATTTCTGCTTTATTCATAATAGCCAGAAATTGAAAACAGCCTAGATGCCTCTCAATAGATGGAAGAATAAAGAAAATGTGGTAGATTTACACATTGGAATACCACTCAGTGTTTAGAAATTGAAACATGACATTTGCAGATAAACAGAACTAGGAGAAAAATCTGCGTAAGGTAACCCAGACCCTACAATACAAAATGGTATATATTCACTTATATGTGAATATTAGCTGCTAAATCAATAATAACCAAGCTGCAATCCATAGAATTATAGAGGTTCCGTATAGAATAAAGGGCTTGGGAAAGACAGTTTTCCCTAGAAAAAGAGAAATAGAAAGGATAGGTATCGTTGGCCCGGAGGGGGTGGGGCTGGAATGGGAGGGTCAAGTGGGAGGTGGGGGTAAAGGGAATATGGGGAGAAACAGTTCAAATTAAGCGGCACTGAGGAGTAGTATGGAGACCTAACACAGTAGAAGAGTGTTGTGATCAAATAAAGGAGGATGAGAAAGGAAAAATACAAATGTAAGATTCAAAGATAAAAGAGGCACCAGGAAGTGGAATGAAGCTAAATCCTGTGTTCAAGGGGTAAGCGGATTAAGGATATTTAAGTGGAATTAAAGGAGTGGTGACCTTCAGGCAAGACCCCACCTAACTAAGCTTCCATCCTGTGAAAGAATGTCCCCCAAGGAATGCTGGCACCTATTATAAATTTACAATGCATTTGCAGTTGTACGATGCACAGTGATAACATATTAGGCATTATTATGACCTGGTTATTGGTTATGTTTGCAGTTACATGAGGGATAGTAAAATCATGTTGGGTATTATTGTGGCCAGATTCTTGTTTTCATTTGGACATAAGGGGATATGATTGTGTGTCAAATTGACAAGGAGTGGATTGTGATGGCTGTTCTTGGTTGTCAACTTGACTATATCTGGAATGAACTACAATCCAGAAATGGAGGGCACACCCAATCTGTATCTTAAGGCTAAAAGATACATGCTTTTGGATACAGATCTTGAGATGGGATAACTTGCATTTTCAATCCAGATTGACACATGCTTTTAATCCAGATCTTGAAGCATAGTGGCAATGCTTATAAAGGTCAATAATAAAAAGGAATTAAAAGAAAAGCTTAGGTCCAGGCATGGTAGTTTATGCCTCTAATCCCAGCACTCAGGAGACAGGCATGCAGATCTCTCAGTTCAAGGCTAGTTGATCTATAGAGCAAGTTCCAGAACAGCCAAGTTACTGAAAACAGAAAGTTAGTGATAATGTAATAGAACAAGGGGGTCATGTTCCAGCCCCAGCAAGCAGCAGAACTTGGCAGCTTCAGCCACATGGTTCTGGCTTTAGAATCAAGGATGGACTATAGAAAGCCACTGAGGCCGTGAATTTTTTCCGGGCTGTCCCTGCATGTTGGCCCAGAAAGACCATTGTGTGAGGTGGCCAATATTGTGCCTTTTGCTGGCAGGTGGACTGGGTAATGTGTAAGAGTCACCCAGGTGGTACTGGTTTTGAAGGCATTAGGGGGTCATGAAGAGCAGCTGGAGCCTGGCACTGTGAGAGGCCAAAAGGGGCCATTAGTGAAGGTACAGCCTCAATGGCAGCTGAAGGACCAGGACTGAAGGAGTAAGGCAGAGAAGTTGAAACTCAGCACCCTAAAGAGAAGCTGGGAAAGACTACTGGTAAAAGTGCAGATCGTTTTGGAGATGCCAGTACAAAAACAGCAGCAGCAGAAGCTGTGTTCAGAAGCTTTGCAGGTAAAGTCTGGATTGCCTTGGAGACCCCAAGAGGTTAGAGATGACAGAGCTGTGGGATACCTGCCAAGGAGAGCTGCTAACAGGGAATGGAACCAGCCCAAGAGAAAGAAGTGTGTTGCCATCAACAAAGCTGAAAGGAGTTGGAGATCTGAAGAGCGTTTGACATCAGACATGGAGATGCAGAGTCTGGAGGCTGTCCAGCTGGTTTTCGGTCTTGCTTTGGTATGTGATCCACTTTTTTATTTTGATATTATAAGGGTTTACAGTTAAGAAACTGCATGAATCTCAGAAGAGACTTTGAACTATGGACTTTTAAACATTGTTGAGACTGTGATAGACTATGGATATTCTTGATGCTGGACTGAACACATTCCTGCATTATGTTATGGTTGTAAGCCTATGAAGGTCAGGTAGTGGAATGTGGTGGTGGTTTGAATAGTCAGGGCCCCCATAGACTCACGTGTTTAAATGCCTGGCCCATTGGGAGTGGCACTATTAGGAGGTGTGGCCTTATCGGAATAGATATGGCCTTTCTGGAGGAAGTGTATCACAGTAAAGGCAGGATGTGTGTGTGTGTGTGTGTGTGTGTATGTGTGTGTGTGTGTGTGTACGTGTGTGTGTGTGTGTGTGTACGTGTGTGTGTACGTATGTATCTATGTATATGCTCGAGCTATGCCTAGTGTGGAAGACAGTCCCCTTCTGCTGCCTGCAGATGAAGATACAAAACTCTCACTTCCTTCACCAGCAGCATGTGTCTGTAATACTGCCATGTGTTTCCTGCCATGATGATAATGGACTGAACTTCTGAAACTATAAGCCAGACCCAATGAAATGTTTTCCTGTATAAAATTGACCTTGGTCATTTTGTTTCTTCACAGCAATGAAACCTTAACTAAGGCATCCCGTTTTGGTGCAGTCCTTTAGAGTGCCCTCAGATATGTATCTAGTTTAGGAAGCTTCTACTGGATTACCTTCCCACACTACTCCTCAAATGCTGCTTAATTGTAGCTGTGTCCCCCTCACACATTTTCTCTGACCTCCTGCTTCCCACTTGTTCCTCCCATTCTAGCCTCAATCCAAAACCTATAAGCTTTCTCCAATTGACAACCACTTGCAAGTGAAAAATTTGATCTAAAAGAGCCTTGCAGGGAAAGCAGATTATTTTTAAGGGCAGGCCCTACCCTATGCCCAGCAGTAAATGACCAAGACAAAACGCACACACGCACCCGCGTTTTTGGAGGTTCCTTGTTTCATGACATCATGGCAGAGCTTTGTTCTTTTTTAATCTTATTTTTTTATTTGTATTTTCTTTTTTTTTTCAATCACTTTTTACCCTATGGGTTCTTTGCATCTATATTATGGTTTCCAGTTTAGTGTTTTTATGAAGTTCTGAATGTGCAAACAAGTGGGTCCCTGTGTCTGTATTTTTCTTGGACTCTTTTCCTTATGTTTGCTTGGTTTATCATATTCTGATGCTGGTTATTTATATATATATGCTTTATTATTAAGTAGATAGACAGATATTTCTCTTAGAAGCTTGTTTGTTTCCTAATGAGCGATACAAAGGGGTTAAATCTGGATAGGAGGGCGGGACTGGGAGTAGAGTGAGGGGAAACTATGATCAGGTTATATTGTGTGAGGAAAAAAGTTTATTTTCAATAGAAGGGAGAAAAGCAGGAAGAGAGAGGAGCAAGAGAACTGACAAACAACAGAAGACCAACCTTAAGGTCAACCAGAGCATAACCTCAATCTACAGCTTCTGACCTTGTACTCCTTCATGCCTTCTTCCTTTCCTTAGCCTGACAGCAACAGACATGTATCTCATACTGTACAGCTCATCTGTTACTAAAAAAGTATGTTCAAATCCAAATTCAGCAGATAATTAAATCCTACTTTAAAATTCTATTTAGGAAAATTCTATGGTGACTAACCTTTTAGAAGGAGTAAGCAAGAGGCGGAGCCACATGCACATCTCCTTCCTTTACATGTTTTCTTCTCAACGGGTAAAGCCCTATGACAGGCACTCAAGAGATGCCAACACACCCACAGTCCACCTCTTCCCATAAGCCTGCATTACTACTCCAAAATGTTACAAGTTATTTATTTTCATTTTAAAAGAGGACAATAAAAACTCTTAATAATTTATCAATTCTGAAATATGCCTTTTTCATGTTAGAAATCCTGAGTAGACATAAGAATGAACATCTGCAATCATAAGGCAGGCAAATCAAAGTTCCAAGCCAGATTTGGCTACCTGAAACTAAGTCTCAAAACCAGGGTGAGTGGGGAAAAATGAAAGGAATGTTCTAGATCACAAGGTATGCTATCCTCTCATGGTGTTCTATACACTCTGGTGGTGACAGCTGCCACTGTTCCTCAGGACAAGCTGTTCTCATGTGTTGTCTATTACACATCGTGTGAGAACTGGATGTGTTCGTTTTGTTTGCTATTTACATTGTGTACGAAGGATTGGTGTGATACAGGATTGAAGTTTAAAAATGATTGTAAACATAAGATGCAGATGGCAGAGTGAATTTATTACCAATGAAGCAAACCATTATCACTGAACGAACATCCCCAATTTCTTATTTTCCTATAAAAAGTAACACCATATATTAAATGAAGTGAAAATGCTTTTATCATTCTTCAATCAGTAGTATTGTTGTTTCCATTAATAGTATTAAATAATAATGTATTTTACAAAAGAGGTGACATGCAGTCAATAGAATAGAAGCAGTACACTCAGATGTACAGTGGGCACCTCCTCTATGTCAACTGACTCTACACTCATAGTAATGGCCAGTATTCCCGTTGTGTTGTTAACAACCAACAATTACAACTCCAAGTCTAGACCAGAACCAAGGTGACCATTCTGCTCCTTCCCTCGTGTTGCTGAGTCCCATGAATCTAGAACATTTGTCAAGAGTTTGCAAGAGTATCCCTGTCACATGCACACCCCTACCCATTCCTCCCCACCCAATGATGAGAACAAGATGCTGGGAGTGTATTCCTTGGGCAAATGACCAAATTGCCCGTCTGGCCTTGGGAGAGCCCTATCCAGACCATAACTAACTATCTTTTCTCTGCTTTTCAATTATCACCCTCCAAGATATATAATCCCAAAACACTGACCAGGTCTCTGGATTCTCTACAATAGCCCAAGGCATAAGTCTTTTTTATCCTGGACAAACAATTGTGAAATTCTGTGTTCCCCTTTCCTATGACTTGGAAATCCAACCCTGCCATGTGTTTCCATCATCAGCCTCATCCCAACAGCCCCAGGAAAAATAAGAATGAAGCAAACACAGTCCTACAGAAGGGAGGAGCAGGAAATTTCTCCTGTCATCCTCCAGTGCTGGCATTTAATCCTTTAACTTGCTACATATCCACATACAACTGTGACTATGGAGGCCATGAACTGGAAACAAATGGTGCCGGAGACACCAAGTGGGGACACAGAGCAAAGGGAGCTTGTAAAGACCTTAATGGCACAAAGCTAGCTTTATCTGCCATAGCATTCTTCTTAGCAAGCTCAAAGTCATGAAGCATGTGTGTATTCTAATTTCCATGCCACAAGCTTTAGACAGAGTTTGGTTGGTCAGTAGCTAACTGAAAGGGGACTGAATCTCTCTTTTACAAACTGGCACAGTTAGGCAGACTCTCAAGACAGTTCCAAATATCCAGGTATGAAGATAATATCAAAGCAATGAACTAACTCAGTGAAGAAGACATTGGCTAAAACCAAAGCTAACATAATACATGATGTTGAGAGTACTGTAGAAAAGTAAAAATGAAGCAATGTCCAGACTTCAGCATGTTCACATAATTTTCTAAAGACAGGACTACATACTTTAGCTAATTTTTGATAATGTACAGCAAGATTTCTATGTGCCACAAAGACCAAATTGAAAATTAATGCATTATTATATTTTGTTTTTCCATTCAAAATAAAAGACAAAGAGAATTTTTTGTAATTATATTGGGATATTTTTGATTATTAATTTATTTATCAACTTTGCCTAATAGCGTAGTAATTTGCAAAGATTATTTTCCTTTTGATACAAAGGAAGGAAGTAGGTTAGATGAAAGCCACAAACAGCAGGTCAGAAAACACAAGTCTGAAATAACAAAGACAGTTCAGAAAGAAGCAATAAATATTAGAACAGTGCCAATAGTTAATATCTAAGAGAAGAGACCCGCGAAGGCAAGAAAACAGCCAGGAGGGCCAGTGAAGTGACTCAGCAGGTAAAGACATTACAGCTAAGCCCATCAACCTCAGTCTGATCCCTGTTCCCTATAGTGGGATGAGAGAAGTCACTTCTGTGGGTTGTCCTCTGACCTCTACACATGCAGTATGGCATACACACGTGACCACACATACAATAAAATTAATGTCGTTTTGCAACATTTTTAAAGAAGAAAACCATTAGGGAAAGGTGGTCATGGAGTGGGTGCAAAAATTACATACATAAAGCCCACAGTGGAATACTCAATATGAAACAGAAAGGATGGATGTAGAATTTCAGAGAAAACCCAGAGTAGACACAGATGTATTAGTTAATAGACCTAGAAAAAAAAAGATCAAATTCTGAGGATAGCAAAGACACCAAATCAGAAAGAGAACGCATTTAGAGAAATGAAGAGAACCAACTCAGGACTGTTTTCAAGAGGAAGAAAATCCTATGACGATGGCTGAGATGAAGCAAGTCAAAGAAGAGAAGTCAAACAATTAAGAGAGCACCACATTCTATGCTATAATGGGCAATGCCTGCATCATAGATGTGTTGGACAGAAAATGTCCATGATAGCCATGCTTTCTGTTTTGTTAACTGTGCAGAAAGCATGAAAGAAAGACAAAAACGAAAAATGAAGAATGAAGAGGAAGGAAGAACAAGAATGAGAAGGAAGAGGAGAAAAGAAGGAAAGGGGAAGCAGCAGTAGCAGCAGCAGCAGCAGCAGCAGCAGCAGCAGCAGCAGCAGCAGCAGATAGTGAAGCACCAGCTCAAGCACTAGAGCATCCAGCAGAAAGTGACTGGGGAACATGGGGGAAACCATAACAGTCAGTGGACTGGTGGGTATCAGCTGGAGCATGTGTGGGTGGAGAAGGCCTCCGGCAGAGTATCTCCTGGGTTGGCATAGGTCTTCAATGGCATAGAGAAACTGTAGTCGGATCTTTTGTTTTGAAAAGAAGCTTGGGAATTAATTACTAACCTCCCAGCTGTGTCCAAATATACAAGGTTTTTATTTTTGCTCTATTCACTCTTTTGTATCCTCAAGGACACAATATCTTACTTTTGGGCTGGTCTACCATTCTCCATACCCTTTCTCGCAGGCCTAGGGGACCATCCCATTCCAGGTGAAGGGATCTAAGAGAACATTCCAAGGTAAACACACTTGGTTATGAAGTGGGGGAAGGCACAGCCCAGCCTACAGGAATAGCATGTCAGTAAGTAAACAGCTTATGACAATTTACTAATACATTGTACATTACAATAGATCACAGGATGAGAAAGCAAGAAGTATAGGCAAGCTACTGTCCTAGACAGCAAAAACCAAGAAATTGAAAAGGCAAAGGAAAGAAAGGAAGATGTATCTATGCTGCATGGATGTGCTAAAGCCTGGGCTGTTTAACTGTAGCTTAACGGATACATGAGAAGGAGTGGGCCAGCACTGACCTTGTCTACCAGCAGCATCACCACATGAAGAGAAAATGCTTCGAATAAATGAGGGACCAGTATTATAAAAATCTGGAAACCGACTATTACTATATCCATTAAATTGTTCCACCCCTATTTCTCATCACTATAGCATACAGAAACACACACGCACACGCATGCACACACACACACGTGCTCCTACACACAGACATATGTACCACTCCACACAGACATACGTACCACTCCACACATGCTCATTCTATTTCAATCGGTACTACATGATAAGCTTTCTTCATACACATACAAAAGTGGTTCTACGGTTTATTAAAAGGATAGTCTGAGGAAATGTTATAGGCTATATAGTCTGAAGCATACCATGTGAGTTTTATGTTTATATTTTACTCAAGATATTACAGATATTCTTGAAATGCCTACTACTTTGACATCATTTGTGATGTGAATATACCATCGTGGGTCATTAGATAATGAAATATAATCAGCCATAGCTAATATCAAGAGTTGTACTGATAAAGTTTGTAAAGCATTTATAATAAGAAACTAAACAATCTTTAAAACCTCCCAATGATGTTTGTCATGAATCAATGCACTCATAAATGTTTCCCCCCCAAATACTGTTTTTAATTATTAAATGACGAATAGAGCTGTACTCATGAAAAATGGCCATGAAAGCTGCAAATACCTGAGGTACTCACAGCTGTGGAGTAGGGGTTATGAGCTCCAGGATTTTCAGCCCAGCAGCCACATCCATAAAGAGCAGCCTAGGAAAACAGAAAATATACACATATATACTTCCTAAATATTATATGTAACTATCAGTTTTCAATACAAGATTAAAGTCATACCCATCTAATAAAGCAAGGTTTATTAATGATACACAAAATAGACAACAAAATAAAATATAAAGTGTCATAATGAAACCTATTACATTATATACTAATTAAAAATAAAAATATAAGTACCCCCACCTCAAAAAAACAAGGTGGACTGAAAACAAGGGGAAGACCGAAGAACCACACAGGAGGTTTTTTTCTGTGCACATACATGTACATGTGCATGCGCACGCACGCGCGCGCGCGCGCACACACACACACACACAGAGAGAGAAAGAGAGAACATAAAGTAAAAAATAGTTTATAATAGCAAAAGTTGCATAAAAACTATGCAAACAATAGTTTTTAAACTCTCAAGGATGTATCTTCTATTTCTAAATGTGCAATAATACGTTATTGCTAACCATACACTCACTCTGCCATGCCAAGGACACCAGAACTTATTCTTCCTACCTAACTCGATCTTGTACTAATCTCTCTGCCTCCTTCACTCTATTCTCCACAGTAGCTAGCAACATTTAATAAATCAATATAAAGTCAAACCATATTATGCCTCATAAATATATATAGACATTATATGTCATCAAAAATTAATAGGGCTGAAAAGATGGCTCGGTGGATTAAGCACTTGCCCTGTAAGCATAAGGACCAGAATTTGGATCAAAACCTACATAAAAAGGGAGGCAGGCATTGCAGTCACCTGTAATCCCAGAACTAGACAGTCAGAAATACAATCCCAAGGGCAAGCTGATTAGCTTGACAGCCTGGAATCATAGATTACAGGTCTCTGACATCAGTTACCACATTAGTATGCTCATTTTATAGAAAACAATAGTCCTGAGACACTTGCATCATCTATCACCTCTATAAAATATTTTTACCATATTACACCTTTAATACAATTTTACTACCAAAAAAGGTAGGAACTTTTTAAACATTTTTTAAAGGCTGGCTTGAAACGGCTGTGTTTTATTCAAAGAGTTGAATAACGGAGGACAGAGTCTATAGCATTACTGCGTTATTTGTTACTGTCCCATTCGAAAGAATGGTGAGAAGATAGCTTGAGGCCATGGTATTAAGAGTAAAGGAATTTTCTTTTTATTTTTAGAATTATTTATTTATTTTATGTGAATGAGTACACTGTAGCTGTCTTCAGACACACCAGAAGAGGGCATTGGATCCCATTACAGATGGTTGTGAGCCACCATGTGGTCGCTGGGAATTGAACTCAGGACCTCTGAAAGAGCAGTCAGTGCTCTTAACCACTGAGCCATCTCTCCAGCCCAGGAAATTTTCTTATATTGTGCATCCTTTCTTAGGAAAGCATCTTCTCTGGATCTCTGAAAAGTGCGCTCACCTTTTTTTAAAAAAAAAAAAACAACTAAGGTTTTGGATGATCAGGATAATGCCGGGGGCAGAACAGGACATGGGAAAATGTATGTAATTCTCAGTGAAGGACAGTAGGTTCTTCCCCTCAAGTCTTACATTCTCTTGTATTTTGGTTGACTCAGCTGTGCCACAGGAGGGCTGGTTGAATGAGTTATCATAAGCGCCTGCTGGCTCTATTATGAACTCCATGTACTGAATCAATTCTAAAGGCTTTCTTTTGTTACATTGGCCCAGAAGTGCTAGGAGGAAAACAAAGCATGCTTTTTAAGCATAGTGTTTTCAAGGATAAGAAAAGATTTCCACCTCTGTGCCATATTGGTTGTTGGTTTTACTTTGGAAAGAGTTTTTATTTTAGGACACTGGTTAGTTTTTTTTGTTTGTTTGTTTGTTTTGTTTGTTTGTTTTGTTTTTTGTTTTTGTTTTCAGATAGAATGTCCTGTAACCCAGCCTGGCCTCAAACTCAGTATGAAACCGAAGTGGAACCTTGAACTGCTGAACTTGCTGCATCTACCTCCCAATGCTGGGGCAAGTGTGCACTATCACATCCAGAGGCTGCTGCAGTGATAGCTGGAGACGTCAAGTGTGGTCCACATGAACATGAGAGATTTCATTCTGACAGTCTCTGGATCCCTACTCAAAGAAGATGGTTAGGGGAAAGCTTCTGTATTTAAATGAAAAGAGAAACAGAATAGCTACTGTAAAGTGTTTAGGGCTTTAAAAGGGAATTAAGCTTTTTCCAGAAAGTAGCATCAGGACAACACATGGAAGCTATAACAAACAATATCCACACTATTAACTGAAGAGCTTTGTGCCAGTTAGAAAGGCTCAGTAGGATACCATGCTCCTATGGAAGGTAGTGGGTGCTCAGAAACAGATGGTTGCTTCATGGACACTCCTACTTGGTAAAGGATTGGGGCGATCGTGATCTAAGAACATTCAATAAAAGGTAACAGAATGCCACAAAAAGCTGACATCTTATCCGGGTACTCTGTTCTGCAAGTGTGTAGCCAATGACAGCTATGATGTGCACGGCAAGGTATGAACTGTAGCATTTCATATGCCACAACTTGGGAACTAAGAAAGTCTATTATCTTCTCATATACCAGCTACAAACTATAGTGATTACACACTAAAGCAAGTATATTCTAATTCAAATTAAATTTTACAATCTGCTTTCTACTAAATACCTACAGCAGGTATGGTAATTTTTATATATAGTGCATTTGAGCACTTACAATACATTGAAATGTGTCCCATTTCTGCACATTTTTACTTAGCCTTTGAGGACATGCTTCTGTGTTTCACGGTTTTCTATCTCTCTCTTTTGGTGCTTCGTACCTCCAGATCACGACGCCTCATTGACCCAGTGATTCAACACAATTGAGCAACTGTGTTTTCCTCTGCAACTCTGTTTTACTCTGAACTCCTCTATCTTGCATATTTTTGTGACTTTTTAGCTTTCGTAATTGTGTATTTTTAAACAATGGAGCTGATCAATGTATAAATTTCACAGAAGTCCCCTGCGTGGTGGCAGAATGGCTTCAAGACTTCTGGACAGATGTTAGCATCCTGCTAACATCAGCCCAACCTTAATTCTGCTGCTGTTAGTATTTTACTACTCCAGTCAAACAAAAATCAGAGAAAGTGGGGCGATTATGAAGTGATGGAGGTAACTCTGTTACCCTTCCTTACCTTCTCTACCAAGACATCCAAACCTGACTGAGAAAGCTTGATTTTCTTACTCTAAACTTGACAAATATACAGTTCCATAATGTGGGAAAATGAGACTGAACAAAGGCTTTTATAATGAGTGAAAAGTACTGCATACATGGGAAACAATCACTCCCCATAAACTGTCTACGTGGTAGGCAAAAAGGAAGAGAAAATCAGTTACTGTAACACCATCTGCACCCCACTAGTGTAAGACTGTAAGAAACCTGTCCACATCAAGGGCTGACTGGGGAATATCACTGTGAGCTTGGCAAAGATGTCCATGACAAATCAGCTGCTCTAAGTAATCACTAACAACCATGACCAAAGCAACAGTGACTGTTCTTCAAATGTAAGAGAGATACAACTAGTAAGTTTCATTTTAAATGTAAGAGAAGATCCACATGCTGAGTTTTAAATAAAATCCTCACCATCACTTTGACTCCAAGAGAGTGTCCTGAATCACAAATATTTACTAAGGTCATAAGAAATGTACAAAATCAAGTCATAATATCCACCATCCTTAGTATATCAAAGCCATTATTAGGTTTCACTTTCAATACAAACTATTGAAGGTGGGGAATGCATATTGAAAAAATTCCTGCAAGAGAACTAAAACTAAGTAAGCACGTGTCACGTCAATTAGAGCCTCCTCATCACTAGATACAGGGAGACTAGAAATCTTAAACTACTCTGTGAAATGGCTAAAGTCAGAGGAGAGACAGGGAATGCCCAAATGTCACTGTAACTTGAATGAAGGGAATAAAAGGCATCACTCTAAAACCATGTTCATACTAAAAAGCAATGGGCAATGGGCAGGGAGCACTTGCTCCTACAGAGTGGTATTTACTAAGATGGAAATCAATACACATTTATTGAATGTCTACTACAAACACAGGTCAATGCCACCCAGGCGGCTAGGGGGCACGGATCACTGGTTATAAAAATTAAGAGCCCGGTCACCATGAGATAGATGGTGCTTTAAAGAAATAAAATTGAATAGGAATTCTGTTCTTGATCTATATAAGGAAAATGTTCAAGAACAAGAATTTTTATTTTTCCAAAGGGAAAAATGTCCCTAGTAGCTTAAAAAAGACTTGATTTTGTTTTTAAAAGTTGAAGAAACCCACAAATCCTTACCTGCCCAACTCTCCCTGGATGTTTCAAGGCCAAGCCTCCACTGGAAACAGCAGCGGCAACATTCCCTTCGTGATCAACGACCACAGCACCCACTGTGTCCAAAGTGCCCGAGTCATTTTCCTATGGAACAAAAGGATATGAGTGTTTACCAGGCCTGGAGTGAGACACCTAGACACGACCACACCGTGGTTAGTGTTTACCAGACCTGGTGTGAGACAACAGACATGACTACGCAGAGGGCACAGAATTTAGTAGGCCTGTTGTAATTGTAACTCAAAAATATCTGAACTAATCCTTAAGTGCAACATTTATAACTCCTCATTTCTTTATTATTTTTCTCTTAATCTCAGTAACTAAGTGACTAAGGATGTGTGTGAAAAGGTCTGTGGTCTAAGTGAGTCAATACCATTCATCTTTTAACAAGATCACTTGCAGACTTCCAAGGGGGAGGAACCCATTCTGAGGAGAAGAGAATGGCATTCACCATCCTGGAGTGCAAGACACTGTCCCCTTCTCATCAATCCCATGCTTAAGAGACACTGTGACAGTCTCTTTTTTGCTGTCATTAAAATGCTTGGCAACTGGTGACAGAAACCTGTGTGTCACTAACTAGAAGGAATCTTTGTGTCTCTGGGCCTTTTCCCCAGTCCCACATATTTAAGGATTTAAAAGTTAGAAATGATAAGCAAATGTCTCCTACCACAAGGGTTTTCTGGACATCCGTGCCACAAAGACAAACTACTGGATAAGAACAGAATGAACGGAGGCAGGGGAAAAATTCATTACCATATATTAAAAAGAAAGCTAGTATAGGTCGTTAAGTCAAGGGCTGTCACGGTAGTATTCTTGGGCGAGGGCAAGGTTTTCAAACTGTATGCCAAACCGCTAGCATAAATGAAAGAACCAAGCATAACCCCAGGTTCACACGCCACCACTGTGGCTAGATACTCAGAACGCTGAGCAAAGCTTATATATACTGAGGGAGCCTAAGAAGTAAAGAAACACATAAAGTATTGACTTTGGCAGAAACACGGTATTGACTTTGGAAAAAAAGGTTCACGAGGATGAAATAAGTATTACATTTCTAATCTCACCTGTAGCCACACTTGAAAGAAAGGTAGCCAGTGGAATCACAGACCATCATCCCAGAATGCTACAGTTCTGCTCACGGGCAGGAGCATAACCTTCAGGGACAGTGTCAGGCTCAAGCATCCCTGAGCAGGGTCTCTAGTCCCTGTGTCATGGCTTCACTCGGCATCTACTTATGCTCTGAGTATATCTGCACTCCCTGTGTGCATAACAAGCCCGATGGTGATTAACTACAGTTTGTGACACCCTAGTGTCTGAGCAAGTCTTTCTCCTGTTCTTCACAGCTGGCTTCATATGACATCAGAGGCTGCCACTAAGTAAAGATTTAACAGGAATGGCATTGCTCCTGGGCAGCATTTATCTTCTTTGCTGGGTAAGACTGAGAAACAAAGTAAAGAAATGCACCAAAATGCACTTGGAAAACAAGGTCTGAGTCCATTCCATGGGGCTATCATCAGCCCCGAACCAAAAAGGGAGCTTTTAAGGTGAACGTGTTGAACATTATAAATCACTTGGAATTTTTTTATCTTAGGAACCTCGCTTACAAAAGGGTCAAATTACAAGTTTTGTCTTCTTAAGCTTTAATGCACAAACAAATCAAAGAGAATCTGTTTATGTGAAAATTCCTTGTGTTTGTTTGTTTTAAATAAACTCCAATGCTGATCCAGCCTAAGCATTCTACATGATAGATTTTTACAGGGGAAGTAGGACACAAATGAAATGTCACAAAGTTTGATCTGCGGTAACTGTCCTGGCATTTCAACTGGGATACTGTAAACTAAGAGAACTTTTCTGCCTAACCAAAACACTATGGAAAGATCTAAACGCCCATGTCAGTATAGCTGGGTTATGCAGATGGATTTACTGTAATGTGGTTTTAAAAATAAAAAACACAGAAAAGAGGATTCTGTTCTAAATTAAGCTCTATATTCCTAAGAGTCTACAACACCTGCAAAAATCAGAAGTACTTCATAAATACTTCAAAACCATTCAACAGACTTCATATACTACAAGGCAAATTTTAAGATAATGAAGTAATATTTAAGGACTTTTATGAAGTGTAGATAAATTGAATTAAAGACAAATATTGGTATTTTTGGCATAATAATCTCACAGAGCTCATTTGTATGGGAATGAAATCTTGGGTTAAAGCACACAATCACTGTTACTATACAGACTTACCATTACACTCTTACACCCCATAAATATTTAAAAATACATGGACCACAGATACATATGCATCTATTGTCCTTGACTGAAGCAAGCTATTTTATGTAACTTTTCTGATAAAATTGTAACTAGAAAACAACTATGTATACTATAGGTTTTTGGTTGTTTTGTTTTTGTTTTGTTTTTTGTTTTGTTTTGTTTTAAGAATAAAAACATACATATGAATTTGTCAGGAAGCACACCAGTTTTAAGGAAAAGACTGAAATCAACTTCCTGACAGTGATTTTATTTTTATGTGCTCTAAGATGGAGACAGCTGTTATACAGTATTACAAGAATTAATGGAAGTGACATCTGTGAACTACTTTAAAGGTAATAAATCTCTTGGGGGTTCAACACAAAGAAAAGATTTTTCACCTGGCCAGGCTCTCCAATTCTGAAACATCTAAAAGACACCACTAATCTATCACTTGTCTCATTACCATTAAAACTGTCTTTCATTTATACAAAATTACTTAAATATCAACCAGCTAGCTGTAAGAATAAGTCTTAAACCCAAAGAAGTTAAACAAGAAGGCCCAAGTGAGGATGTTTCAATCCACTTAGAAATGGCAACAAAAGAGTCATGAGAGGCAGAGGGAGGCAGGGACCTGGAGGGGAGAAGGGAGGACAAGGGGAATGGGGGGAGGCAGGATCAGGATGGGGAGAGACAGGAGAGAGTCTCAGAGGGCCAGGAGAATGAATGGAAATCTGTAGCTGCCAGCGGTGCTGGGATTCGAGGAACTCCCAGAGACCTGGGATGAGGGAGGCCCCCAGGAGTCAATGCAAGTGACCTTAGCCAAAGTGCCCAACAGTAGGGATTTGGAACCTGAAGAGACCACCTCCAGTAGCCAGACAGGACTCCCAGTGAAGGGATGGGGATGCCAACCCATCTACAAAACTTTTTACCCAAAATTGGACCTGTCTAAAAGAAATGTAAGGACAGAGATGAAGCAGAGACTGAAGGAATGGCTGATCAGTGACCAACTGATTTTGAGACCCATCCCATGGGCAGGCACCAATTCCTCACACTATTAATGATGCTATGTTGTGCTTGCAGGCAGGAGCCTAGCATAGCTGCCCTCTGAGAGGCTCTACTCAGAAGCTGACTGAGACAGATGCATCTACCCATAGCCAAACATTGGATGGAGGCCAGTGATCCCTATGGAAGAATTAGGGGAAGGACTAAAGGCCCTCAAGCAGATGGCAACCCCACAAGAAGACCAACAGTGTCAACTAATGTGGACCCCTGGGAACTCCCAGAGATGAGCCACACAGGCTGGTCTGAGGACCCTGGCACATATGTAGCAGAGGACTGTCTCAGTGAGAGAGGATGTGCTTAATCCTGCAGAGACTTGTTGCACTAGAATGGGAGGATACACAGGGAAGGGCGGTTGCCCCCTCAGAGTTGAAAGGGGGGATGAAAGGAAGAACCTAGCAAGGGGGACTGGGAGGAGGGATAGCATTTTGGATGTAATTAATTTTAAAAATGAATCTTAAGTATATGAATATATCTGGAAGCCATGGAATTATCCTAATAGTAAAGATCAAGGTGATAGTCAATCAAGGCAACAATGAGAATACATTAAACCCTCTCAATGATTGATTAGACCTAAGAACAGCATCAGAGCTAGTAAAGATTCCTCTTTCGGAAAGAAAAGTCTCTGTGCCCTACAAGACAACTCAGCAATGCCATCATAAGGCTTCCTTATTTTATGAGATTTACTTATATGTATGAGCATTTTGCCTGCACGCATGTATGTGTATCATGTGTGCCTAGTTCTCAGAGTTCAGAAGAATTAGAGTTACAAATGGTTATAAGCTACCATGAGAATACTGGGAGCCAAACTTGGGTCCTCTGAAAGAGAAAAAAATAAGAAGAAGAATGCCCTCACCTGCTGTGTCCTCACTACCATTGGCTGCACCTTCTTTTGAGTATCTGGGGAGGAAATGGAGAGATGGCTCTGGCCACAGGAGGCCTAAGACTCATTTGATGATTTGTCTCCAACAAACATGCCTCTAACAGTGACCACTGTAGAGGTGTAAGTGTAAGTTCATGTGAGCAGTCTTAATTATCTACCTTCGCATATGGAGACTGCACAAAACCAAAGAAAAATGTGGGTATAGGAATATTCAAAAACTTTTCCCTTTTCTCTGCAGAGCCTTCCTCTAGGAATCATGCATGCTCAAGGTTTGATTCCAAACATAAAAGGAGAGGCAGAGAAAAGAAAAGAAAATTATCTTCTCCTGCCAAAACTAAATAAATTGTAGGCAAGGTCTCTAGTGCTACCTAATCCCTTCTTCCCTTTAACTGAGATGTATTATATTTCCCTATAGTACCATGCAAAGCCATATAAACATTGAGGACTCAAATCAAAGCTTTATAATATATTAAAACTATTAATTTCCTAAATTACTCAACAAGTGTTGGAATTTTTCAACTGAAAATATATTAGATTATGTGTGCTTTAAAAAAGATTTCATATTACATGGATTATAATAGTAATTATAAATTCAAACCACAGGGAAGTTCCACAAGAGTATCCTGAGAATTACAAACTCTCCAAAGTGCAAAGGACAATGTTTTCCAAAAAGTAGAATCTCTGTACAACATTCTGGGATTGGAATATAAGAACTAGGTAAGAAGTTACTAACTAACTGATGACAGCTGTTAGGAGAGAGGCTGAAATCAGTTCTCTACAGAGATGTAGTCCCTGGGGGGGCCCATCATGTTCCAGTGGATGCCCAACACACCTACGTATAAGGGCAGCACAAACTGGACTCAGTGGGTTATAGACAGACGTACAGACAGACAGACACACAGAGACATCAGGTTGAGGAGACAGATCCAGAAAGAGTTATGTGCAGGACTAGGGGATGGGGAGTGAATATGATCAAAATATGTTGTATGTATGTATGAAATTATCAAAAATAAACAAATATATTTTAAAAAAGTAAAAGGGAACTCCATTTAAAATTTTATATATGCATGTATATATTTTAGGAAGCGTAGATAGTTGTAGATTTCCTTGTGACATTCTTAAAAGGTTTCTGGTGCTAGTTATCACTGTGGATTCCCTCCTATCCCTTCCCCTTCCATAAGACATCCATTTAACCCTTCATGCTCCAGTATTCTCACTGTAACCCTTTCTACTGCTATATTCTATCTGTCCTTGAAAGCCCTCTCCCCCATGGCCCCTTACTAACATTCCTGACCTCCATGGGAATTCTAAACAGAATGCACATATCTGAAGATTCAGAGCTACCATCCACAAATGAGAAAAGGACACAAGACCTGTCTTTCTGGGTCTGGGCTACCTCACTGAGAATAATCATCTTCATATCCATCTATTTACCTGAGACTTTCATATTTTCACTTTTCTTAACCATTGAGTAATATACCCCATTGTGTAAGTTAATGACATTTCCACTCTCCATCCATCAGCTGATAGACATTTATATTGTTTGTATTCCCCGGTTATTGTGAAGAGAACAGTAATGAACATGAATGAATGGATGGGACAAGAATGATTCCCTACTAGACACTACAGGCCAACAAATAAAAAGTCTACAACCAGGAATGGGATAGCATTTTTTAAACTGTTGCAACTATTTTGAGACTCTCCCACAGACCACCAAACCTTGTAGGCTATTGCCAATGCTATTGGTTATCTTCCGACTCAATTGCTGAAGACACTACATATTTGAGTCATAAATATGGAGAAATCAGTATGGTACTTACCTGGAAACTCATCACTATCAACTAGTTTTCACAGTGCTGTATGGTGCTTGTGACACTATCAGAGAAGAAAGGTAAGCATCAATCTTACCGGGCTGTGAACCCTGCAAGCTACAAAACCAACTGCCCTGGCAAGATAAGCCAACAGGTACAATAGTGGCACAAATGCCATGAGAGTAACCAACCACCTTCTGAATGAATTTAAGGTCTGCTCCACAAGTTGAAACCCATGTCTAGTAGCATTATCAGAGCTGAGATTACAGGGTTAGATGAGTCAAAGGCCCTAGAGGAGAACCCACCACTGTTATTTCACTAAATGAGTACAATATTAATTAACTGACTCCTAATTGCTTATCTTTATATCCATAGATTAGTAAACTTATTATAAACTTCTCTTTGCAGTAGACGATCAGCATAGAAACACATGACATCAAATGCAGAAAATGAGAGACTATGAAATGCTCAGAAGTAAATGTGACATATATAACAATCTCCAACCAAGACTCAGGGGTCACTTCCTAAGAGGGGGTAGAAAGACTGTAAGAGCCAGAGGTAGTGGATTACTACAGGAAATAGTGTTTTCTAAACACAACAGGGCAACTGAACATATGGACCCACAGCCACTAGAATAGCATGCACATGACCTGAACAAGCTCAGGCCAAGCAGAATCCCATTGAGAAGGAAGGTGGTCATGAAGTCCCCATTCCTCACTAAGGAGCTACTCCCAATCCATAGCTGCTGGGAGAATGTTGCTTTTCTTTAAGGGTATTGCTGTTAATAAGTGAATCACATCTCAGTGGATGGCCACATAACCAAGACTTAATGAGTAGCATAAATTGAAATTGATAGACCAAGCAAACAAACAAACAAACAAACAAAACTCTCCATAATGTAGGGTGGGAAGGAAAGGGGAGAGTGGATGAGAAAGAAGTAGGAAGAGCAGGAATATGATAAAAATATATTGCCTGCAATTTTCAAAGAACTAATAAAAATAAAATGACTAAAATTTTAAAAGTAGAAAAGGCAATGGTCTTAAATCTTGGTGTTTAAAAAACAAAACAAAACAAAAAAACAAACAACAACAACAAAAAAAAAAAACTTTTCAAGCCAGATGATGGTAACACACGCCTTTAATCCCAGCACTCAGGAGGCAGAGGCAGGCAGATCTATGTGAGTTCCAAGTCAGCTTGGTCAACAGAGCAAGTTCCAGGACAGGCAAAGCTACACAGAGAAACTGCCAGGAAAACAAATAAATCTTTCAAATAATGAATTCTGTGGGCTTTTTTTCTCTGTAAAATAAAGCAATTTGAGAGCCAGTGTGGAAGTCAAAAGAAAATGCTTAGGATGGTTTCTCTCCTGCCAGCTTGTAGAATCTCAGAATTAAACTCAAGTAGTCAGGCCTGTACACAAGCTCCTCTATCTGCGGAGCTTTTTCTCTCACCAAAACTTAATTAATGCAACTTTAAATCACTTACATTCTTACTCATATGTTATTTAACAATACTTAACGTATATGTATAGTAAGCCATTGGTAAGCATTAGACCTAAGATACTGAGAGTTGAAACATTATCTATGTGATAATTTTTTCAAGATCTTGAGGAGAATAGAAACTAGATCATAAATTACACTTATCATACCAAAACACTTAGAAAACACAAATGAAGAACAGTAAGTACTGGTGCAGAGCTGAATATGGCAGCACCTGTAATTGCAGCACTAAATAAACGGCAGAAGGAAGACCGCAGTTTGAACACTGCCTGGCTGCATAGCAAGACTCTGTCTTACAGAAACAAAAGAAATTAGTTTGAACACTTAATAATAAACACATCCAATTTGACTTCTTACTTGTGTAGAATAAGTGCTAATCAAACTTCTAATTCTAAATCAAATTCTAAAATCCAATATTAGGTACAACACTAGCATGACTCAGGAGCCTAAACCCTTAAGTATTTATCGCAGAGAAATCAAAGCAGCATCACAGAAGACTTGCCAAGGAAATTCAGACTGTTCATGTTTGCAAGAACCAAAAGCTAGAAACCACTCAAATGTCTATCAACAGAATAATGTGTAGACAAATTATGATGTCATCAATAGCAGAGGACTACTCAGCAATTAAATGCAACTAATAGCACACAATATGTTTCAGACAAAGAGTAAGAGAAGAAAGATCCAATACAGCAACAATGTTTCCATTTGTATCAAGTTTTGGAACAGATCGAAATATAAGAAAAGCAATTGAAAAGTGCCTTAAGTCAAGGGGATAGTATCTACGAAGCATGAGGAAATGTCATTAAGTAATGGAAATATATATTGCAAGATTCTACACAAGTCAAAAGTCATTGAATTTTATACTTTAGATGTACTATCTTAAAAATAAAAATTTTCAACTTTTTCTATTCCCATGTGTTTGAGACACAATAGCACATTTCATAGCAAGTGTAAGCTAAAAGAGAAAGATACCATGGAAATTTTTTAAAATATAGGAGATACAGATAAAGTAATGTCTAATCTCTGGCAAACTCAGAACAGTAGATAACATGTATAATATATATAATAAAGGGGGGAAATAAGGAGAAAATGAACCAAATGCTTCAGAACTGATGATGGAACAAAGAATCCAGACCTCTGGGAACTTGTCAAAGGGAGATAGGAATGGGACAGGGAAGGGGGGAACACTTACAATGAAATGACAAATTCCCAAAAGCTGATTTGACAGAAGATCGTGGTTGGCATGGTATCTTCCCCCAAAAAAGATATAAGCTAAATAGATAGCCAATAAAACTATATTTCGAAAACAAAATTAAATAAATACACTTGTGAATACATAAACAGGAGGCCTTCCTTTAAAGAAACCCTGTGGGGCCATTCTCTATAAAACTACAGTCTGCCTTAATTGCTCATGCACCCTGCTTACCACACACTCACGAGTGTATCTTTACACTTTCTTTGTTCAATTTCATCTTTTTCTACAATATCATCATCTAAAATAATAACTTTATTTAAACTGCATATTATTTTTCAAATTATTCAAACTATTTTTTATTTTAAACTATTTCCTTTTTAAATTTAATTATCAATATTTGTGTATGTGTGTTGCCTGCAAGGATGCCTATGCACCATGTACACACCTGGTGCCTGTAAAGGCCAGATGAGAAAGTCAGGTCCTCAAGGACTGAAGTCACTAGAAGCTTGCAAGCCGCCATGTGTGTGCTTGGAATCAAATTCAGGTCATCTGGAAGGGCAGCCAGTGTTCTTAAAGACTGCTGAGCCATCTCTGCAGCCCCTAAATTGTCTATTTCTACCACAAGACTATAAAGCTTAAGAGGACAGGGACTTTTGTGTATTTCATTACCATATGACAACACTCAAAACAGCAGCTGATATCTCTAAGGTACTTCCTGAATGAATGAATGAATGAATGAATAGATGATATACTTCGAAAGAGCTGGGCATATTATGGCCTAATGGTAGAGCATATGCCTAGCATGAATGGAGTCTTAGCTCTCAATCCCCAGTGTAGCACCCACTCAAGAAAATAACAAAAAACAAAAGAAAAATCCAAGGGCCATCATGTGCAATAAAAGCAATATTGTCTTTAAAAAGTATTTTATTAATAACATTCAACTGTTTTTGTTTTTTAAAATCTTCCTTCTTTGAGTTTTTAACTCTGTTTAGTTTTGTTTGCAGTGGTAATTTCTGCACCAAAGGTCCCCACATGCTATGCATGTGTTTCACCACAGTGCTCGGTTCCCAGCCCTGGCTATATATTAGTTCTAAGTAACATATTTAAAGCATTAAAGTTACAGACAAGTTAAGATAAAAGAACAGGTAGGAGATCCATTAAGCAAATATCAACCTAAACAATGAAGGTATTTTATATAAAAAAAAAAAATTAACAGAAACAGAGAATATGATGAATGCTCACATTCTCCTTCACTGAGAAGATAAAATATCTTATGTGAAGTTGCTTTAAATGTATATAAAGTAAAACATCACAAAGAAGAAAATCAGCAAACCATATTTCAAATCATTTCTTCCCATCATAAGTAGATCAAGGAGAAAAAAAAAAAAATCAGTCAATAACCAGCCATGGACATTACAGCAGGACTGACAGGTGTTCATATGCTGTTCTCAGCAATTACACAGGAAACACCATCTTAAAAGCACACATGAATGTTCACAAGTTATCATACATTAAACTATAAGTCACAACAAATTTCAAGAAACAACATCAAAAAGAATACATGCTGACTATAAAACACAGGAATCAATGAAATTTGAAAATTAAAAATAAAACACTTCTGGAGAATTTGTAGATCAAATAAAACTAAATGGAAACAAAGCCCAGGGAGGGATAATAATACAATACTCTCACAAACGCACAATACAAGACAAACAGTGCTTGGAAAGAAATTTACATATATGAGCTGATTTTGGAAAACTAATGTCCAATTAAAGAGTGAGAAAGAGAGCAGGCTAAACACAATATCTAGAAACAAGAAACTGGAGGTAAGATGAAAAAAATGATGAAGAAATTAACACTACATAGAGATCAAAATAAGCAAATTTGGTTCTGAGGTGGGAAAATTGTTAACTAAACTGAATGAATTCAATCTGCCATACAATCATCTACCTTCTTCACCACTGATATCTCAGCAAAGGACCATCCCCTGTCGGCTTCTCCACTTCCAAAGCCCCCCCAACCCCTCTTTCCACCCCACCCCCATCTTAAAATCCTGTAGCCATAAAATACTCCAAAAAAAGGTTTCTTGAGTCATTTCTGAGAGACTTCTCTGCCTTTAAACTCCCAAATACAATGCTCTTCACTCTAAAAACACGATACATTGGTTTGTTCTCAGCTAGTTTGGGGGTTCCTGTTGTACAGAACAAATACCATGAAACAGTAACTTACACTTTGGACTCTCTGAAAGAGAATCTTGCTCAGTGTGCACCCAAGATGTGAGCTCACCATGGCGGACCATCATGGCGGACACTGCTTCACTTCCGATTGCGATGTTCAGACCTTCTCTCAGTGCAATGCCTTTGCACACCATCTTCCTGCGGCCTCCCTCCCCTTACAGGTCGCTGCTAGGGTCCATGGCTGCCTCCGCACTCACCACACTCAAGTCCAGACCATTTCTCACATGAGAGTGACTTTACTTCAGAAGGTTTACATACCTGTTAGTCTACTGTTCAAAATAAATGTCTAAACACTTACCCATCGAACCCTTGCACCTCTCACTTGATCTACAAAGAAACACATGTCTCAATTTTGACCATACATTCTTACATTCAATGTCCTATTTGCCTACTTTACTGCCTTCTCACACTCTGAGGTCATCTGACACTGTATCAGACTCTTATTTTTGACTCAGTTTTCTTTACTCCAATATGTTCTATTTCCTATACACTCTAGTAAGTGATACTCATCCTAAAGTTTCGCTTCAACTGTGTTTTCTCCTCTGGAAAGCTGGCTATCAAATAGACAAAGGTGCTATAATCAAAGCAACATCTGAACCCCCCCCAAAAGGAGCCAGTTCATAGAGGCACATGCATCACACTACTTCACTGACAGCAACAGTACCACATGCTAATGGGATATGAATTCAGTACCTGGGAAGATTAAAAGACACATAAATAAGTAAGCTAAAAGACTGTTAATTAAATAGATGGCAACAAACTCTTTATAAGAGCAGGCAACATTTTTCAATTTAGTTGTCCAATTTAGCTCTTTCAAGGAACACCTGGCCAAAGCCTGGACCATAGGCCTTTCTTTCATTTTGGGCTACCCTCACTTTCTCTGGATAAAATTACACTTTTAAATGCCAGAACTCCACTGGCCTTTGAACTGAGTCTTAAAGCAGTGGGGAATACCAGATAAAGGACTAGAAAGTAACACAGACAATCTGGATCTTATTCCTGCCAGACAAACCCTATAACAATTAGGATGGGCCACTTAACCTAGATTTAAATGGGACCCTCTCCATATTGAAGAATAATAATTAATACTGACTTAATAAAACACTATTAAGTTGTTTTACATGCCAAGAGATTTTAAAAGCAGGCCACTATCTGTTTGGCCAGTTAATTATGAGTATATCGACAAAAACAAAAATTATTCAAACTCACAAAAATTTAACTAAAGGCAAGTGTATTAAAAAGTAAAAAGAAAGTGAAATGTTCATATGTTCTTCCTCCTTTTGTTCTCTAGTAGATTAACATCTTATTAGAAAACAGATAAATCAAAAAGAACTAAGAAAAATGGGTGAGGAGCCTTGTATATTTTAGGACATAATATAATCGAGAGTATCAGATGTCATTCAATTTATCCTCAATGATGTTTTCAGAGGCTTTGACACTCAAAAGCCTACATTTGGCTCAAATCGTTCCTAGGATGAGCCCCATTCATACGTACTGCCAAACATTCTCCCCATTTGGCCCCAGGTACTACAGTTAGAACAAACAAAAGTAGAGTTGGGGGTAGGGAAACACCTCTGGACGTGGACTTAATTTCTCTAGGACCTTTAATTTTTGTTAAATTCTGCAGACAATTTAAGTAGGTCAACTGACATTCCCTACTGGAGACACACTGTAAACAGCAGTTGGGTCTGCACAGCATTTTGTAGTTTGGGTCTTACAATCAAATGGAGCAACACTGCCAATCAGCCCTATACTTCTTATGTGTGCAGACCCGTGCTTCACCCAAGCTCATCCATCTGTAAGCTGCTGATCCTAATCCCTCTTCATAAGCCTGCCAAGAGGAAGTCAGCAGAGCTCGATGGGACTTCTCCATCCAGCCCTGTAGGTCTTGCTGGTCTTGGCACGGTCCTGGCACACATCAAGTGATATGCTTTCCATGTACTGCTTAATGCCACAGAGCCACGTACGTAAAGGCAGATCCTAGGCACTAAATACTTTCTTCACTAACTACAACCTGTCTTTAAAACTTCACAAGAAGATCTGCAATTGTTTACTGACTAGACTGTTGAGTATAAAAGTAAAAATAAAAAGGATTGAAAAAGAAAACCTAAAGATCACATGACGCCATGCGCTCAAGGCCTGTGCACTTCTCAGTGTAACTTTCTGGTGAACCTCTCATAGAGACACACTAACAGCAAACAAATGAAGCAGACCAAAATGTATTCCATGAACCTTCACATTCTTCACAGAGAAGGTGACTATGCTTACAAACCTAAAATGCTGTCACTATACCCCTAAAGAAAAGAACATTTACAAACTTGTGACTTGCAATAATACTCAATTATAAATGCCTGTTTACAAGGTAATCCATATTTTCATTTTATAAGGCCTTTGTCCACACTTGCAAAGTCACACATCAAAATAAACATGTGCCAAGAAACGAATGGGCATTCTTGGTGTGTTGAGGTTTAATTCTTTCCTAGGATGTGAGGGACATGGCCTGGAAGTACATTTGTAAAACAGGCATTTTCACCCTGTGTAACAGGAAAGGTACTTGCTCATATTTCTCTAGGTGAGCACGCCCCCTTGTGGACACTTCCATACTTACCTTTCCAGAAGTCTCAGTATTTCCTGGTACGTTTCCCTTTCCTGCTTATCTATCTTTAATAGCACTCCTTAATAGCTATAATACGAAGAAGTAACAATATTGTTTAATATGTCAACTAACCTAACTTCTACTTTTTGTTGTAAATTCCTATATACAAGTTTATTTTCAAAAACTTAAGCACAGATTTTTGACCCAGCATATATTTAACCATCTAACATGTTTTTTCTTTGAATTAATACCAGAATTAGTTTTAGATGATTAGTACTAACTTAATTAAATGACAATGTCTATGAATATAAAAATGGATAAAACTAAATGTTCGTCCATTCATGAGCTAACACAAATAACCACACACGGCAATCTCAAAGTGACAGATGTAAAACATAAAGACGACAGCTTGAAAAGTACTTCCTGCTTAGTTCACCTCCTAAGAAAGGGGAAAAAAAATGTATGTTGATCTCAGTAGAACTGGAGCTAGCCCTTAAAGTAGGACCAGAATTAAAATGTTAGGAGGCAGAGAAATAGTGGTTGCTTTGTTACCAATTATTATTCCATAAATACTGAAGCATGAGCAAACCAGAATTAAAACTAACAAATTCGTAAGTAAAAAAAAAACTAAATGGAAAAACACCACCTTCTAAGTCCTCTCCACTTTAAAGTTTCTTTGAGACAAGTGCTATCATCCTCAGAGCAGGCCTCTGTACGTAATTTGGAAGCTCACTGTGGCTCACTCAGTATTTTACCTTCAATAAAGGAATCTTCCTTTCTGATCTTGTAGGTTTGGTGTGGAAATGCCTCCTATACTTACATAAATATTTCTTTTCCTAGACTTTGGAAAGTTCCTGCTGTAATTTTATTGACTCTATTTTCTATGTCTTGAGCACTGAATTCTCCTACGTCACAATTCATAGATCTTTTTTGGTCTTTTCATTGTACTCTGTAAATCTAGAGTACTTTTTTAATGCCTTAATATTAATTTATGCGGTCACTCTTGACTGTTTACTTATTAAAATGACATTTACTTATGGGTGTGGGTGTCACACATGAGGAACACATGACAGAGGCAATGAACTTGTAGGTTTCAGTTCTCTCCTTCTACCACTTGAGGAACTTGACACAGACCTGCTTGCTATTCCACACAGCATTACCTCTAACCAAAGAATTCATCTCACAGCCAAAGAAGTACCACACAAAAATGGAGGGGTTATGTTCAACTAATTTTGTTATATCCAGTTGGTGCCACCCACAGTGGGATGAAATCTCCTACACTACTTAACAACCAAAATAACCCCCACAGACATGCCAACAGGCCAATCTAATGTAGACAAATTCTCAGGAGAGGGTTTTATTCCTCCAGATCCTTCTAGATTATGCCAAACTGACAATTAAATCTAATCATGGCAGTTAAGTGTGGTGTGAATGCTGCTTCCATGACTAAGCAATTCACTGCTTAATACCAGTACCTACAGTGCCTTTGATATCCTGGCTCCAACAAAGTTTTCTTCTCTCTAACTACTGCACAGTTCAGTTTTCAAGTTTTCATTGAAGCCTAGAGGTATTCTGCTGGCCAGCTCTCAGCATATAGTCCTGTGACCCTTGCTTTGGGTTCTGTAAGAGTGTAATTCATGTAGAGTCTGGGATTAAAGCAAACAATTGAGCAAGGCTGGGGAAATTGGGGCCGCTATTTTTAATGCCATATTTCATCTCTATGAGAAGACTTTCTTGATGTCTCTTCTGCTGTCATGTGCAAATTGTCTCTCCCTCTTGTTTACTCTTTAAAATCCTGTTGTTCTAAGACTATATGTATTAAGCGAGGTTCACATCACCTCTTCTGGGGCGTGGGCTCCCTGGACCACTGCACCATACATTCATTAGCAGTTCCTGAGACCCACACATTGCTGACATTCCAAGATGTCTCCACTGCTTTACAACTTATTTCAACTCAGACAAGAAAAACATTCCAATTTGGTTTTTGTTTAAAATCAATTCCATAGACTAAAATAAGCAGAAAATAAGTCATTAACAAAAGATAATAAAGTGATAAATGAGTATTAAAATATTGCATAATATAACTGGGTTTATTAAGACTGTGTTCCAATAGCACATGGCAAATGTCAACAATGCAAAGCCTCCAAATGTTTCTGTACCAACCCAGTAGATGAAAAATCAGAAACACAGATGAAAAAGTTACTGCCATAGAAGAAAAGTTAACCAAGGAAATTTAGATTTTTGAAGAAAAGAAACAAATGTATATGCTAGAAATTAAAAAGTCATGGATGAAAAATTTTAAAAGTACAGTGGAAAACATAACCAAAGACTCTACCAAAAAGAAATAAGAAAGATATTAGGAACAGACAACATAGTCAAGGAAATATTATAATTAAAAATTAATAAGGAAAAAATAAATGGGTACCAATCATTATATAGGATACTCTAGGATACTATCAAGAAAGGTTCCATGGGATAGAAAACTGAGATTAAAATGCAAAGGCACAAGAAATATATCCATGAAATTGTAGCATAAATTCCCAAATCTAGAGAAATAAAAACTTACTCAAATGCAAGCAGCATTTAGACTCCCCTTGGGGGGGAAAAAAAAATGACCACAGAAGATTCTTACAACATATATAGTCAAGAAGCCAAAAATACAAAACAAAAAATATCAAAATATATAAGAAAAAAGGGCCAGTGACATAGCTCAGTAGACTAAAAATACATGCTGTCAAATCAAGAGTCTTGAGTTGGAGCCCAAGACTCATATGGTAGAAGAAAACTTACTTCAAGTTATTCTCTGATCTCCACATATGCACCATGGCACTTGTATTCACACAAGAGGGGGGGTAAATAAATAAATTAATTAATTAATTAACTGTTTTTAACTGACGTTTTTAAAAAAAAGATGTAAAGCAATCTTTTTTTAAGGCTACTATATTTTACCGGAAGAAAATTCTACCAACAAGATTTAACAGCTTTAATGAGTTAATATTGAATATTAGGACCAGCAATTTCCAAATCAAACAATGGGCATCAAAGTCAGACAGGTCCTCATATAGTAATAGAGCAGCAATACTGGGAGGCTTCACTATCGCAGGATTAAAATTATCAGCAGCAAAAAGCATCCAGAATTAAACAACAACTATCAAATAGATGTGACAGACATCTCCAGAATACTCCATTTAACACAGAGGTTAACAGGGGTCACCTAAGACCATCAAAACACACACACACTTACTTACATTACAATTCATAACAATAGCAAAATTACAGTTCTGAAGTAGCAACAAAAATAATCTTATGGTTGGGGTCATCACGACATGAGGAACTGTACTAAAGGATTGAGCATGAGGAAGGGTGAGAACTGCTGATCTAACATAAATGGAATTCTTCACAATAGCCAATGAAATCTCCTCTAAAATAGAACACAGGTTAGGTCACCAAACAAGTCTTAGCAAACACAAAGAAATCTAAATAAATTCTTACATCCTCTAGCATCATAGTAGAGTAAACTAGAAGTCAATAGTACATGATGAACAAAATAATACAAGTACTGAAAGATTTAAAAATGCACGCTTGCATGACCTCAGTCATCTGACAAAGCCACTGAAAAAATTAAAAATCCTCAGAAACATGAAAAGGAAAACTAACCTCAACTTTTAGGATACAGAGCAGACAGTTCTAAGAGGAAATTCTGTAGTGATGATGGCCTTACAAAAAATCATCACGTTTTCAATAAACAAGCTAATAACTAAACATACAGTGTTAGAAAGACAAGAACAAGCCAAACTAAAAGGCAGCAAGTGAAGTCGGGCATGGTGGTGCACATCTTTAATCCCAGTGCTCGGGAGCAGACAGGCGGATCTCTACCTGAGTTCTAGCCCCAGGGCCCACCTGGTGGACAGAGAGAACTGAATACTGCAGGTTGCCCTCTGACCTCCACAAGCATTCCATAGCATACACATGCCCACACATCCCTACACAAATGAATACCTGAAAATGAAAACATTACAATGAAAAATGCTGATTGTCCAAACCCCATATAAACAAACATATGAGGTAGTAACAAATTTAAAGACTAACCTACCTAGCACCAATTAACATAGAAAACCTATACCCTGGACTCATCGGGTGAAAAACATATTCTTAGACATGACTGCTGATTTTTAATATATTACCCATCATTAAAGGCAGTGATCTCAGCCGGGCAGTAGTGGCGATGCCTTTAATCCCAGCACTTGGGAGGCAGGGGCAGGCGGATTTCTGAGTTCGAGGCCAGTCTGGTCTACAGAGTGAGTTCCAGGACAGCCAGGGCTACACAGAGAAACCCTGTCAGGAAAAACCAAAAAACCAAAAAAAAAAAGGCAATGATCTCAAAAGGAAGATAATCACTTCAAAGGAAGAATTTTCTATTTTGTAGAACACAATATGTAATGAACATCTCTTTACAAAAGTGACAGGTCCATACTTCTCCTTACTATCTTCTTGAAAATCACAGAGCAACAGATCAAGCGAACAACTTTCAAGAGAATAGTAATGATACTCCTCCTTGCACCCTAAATGAACAGGCGTGTACAAATGGAACAATGTGAAGAAAACATGTTGTGGGGGGGGGGCACTCATTTTCTTTGATCTTAACCTACCTCTCACCCAAAAGAACACAGTGATTTAGAATGATGCAGTTAAGCGCTTACATAATAACTTCAAGATGGAGGGGGAAAGGGGAAAACATTACCCACAATATACTTCAAAAGAATAGAATATATTTATATGAAGCACACAAAGCAAGTCCCAACATTTCCTTTCTGAAACATGTGGCCAATTTAATGTCCCTGTGTGGTGGCTAAAGAACCAAAATTAAAAGTTGCAGCATGTCTTTCGAGTGGTTTTGAACACACGACATGGTATGAAAGCACAAAAGCAGAGCTCATTTCTCCAAACGTGTTTGTTAGAAACTGAAGACTAAAACCAACTCACACAATGGGTGAGGGCTGATGAGCATTTGCTGCACTGGCCTGCGTAAGTGCTCACTGACCTGCAAGCCAACAAAAATTAACTGGAAGCTGAAATTACGTTATGCACGTGGTGAGAGGAAGCAAGGATAAGTATGCACACTCAACTGCAGAATCCGTCACTGCAAAAGGAGGTGGCAACTATTTAGGCAATATGCCAAGAAAACGAAAAGAGAAGGGAGTCCGAAACAGCAAAAATGCTGAGATCAAACAGTACCCCAACTTCTCTTAATACTCTGAGAGTAAGAGTTCCTTCAATCATATCCGGGACTAACTGTTTGAAATTGATATTTATGAAATCTAGACTACGGTCTAGATGCATGGTGTCTGTTTTCTAAATGTAAATGTCTTCTCAGCCATGAATAACTTAGTCTTCCTGTGGCATGAACCAAGTACAGGAACAAATGAGCTAATGGCATCATCCCAAGAGTACTGTTTCTTCACCTAGCTATACTAAAAATAGCTAGGTTACCTTTTGCTTTTTGTCTCAGAACACAAGTATGGAGTATTTATATGCAATAAGAGGTAGAAGAGAAACTAAGTAAGCCCACCCAGAGAGAGCAGGGCCAAAAGTCTACTATTATTTTCATATAGCAAGTTAAATAGTTATCTTTCCCATTTCTACCTCGTAAGTCACCCAAAAAAAGCAATGATGAAAAAAAAAATACAATCACTCAGAAGAGATAATTCTTAAAAACCTGTATTTCTCACTTTAAAATATTACCTATGAAATCTATGAAACCTACAGCTAGAAACTAAGTTCAAAAAACTGAGTTAATTCACAGAAGTTAGATGCAATGGCATCAAGTCTTCCTCACTGTATCTCTCACTTCCATGATAAAACTTCTGAAAAGCTACCCTGACTCTTCTTCCCACTCCACACCCACCCCACCAACCCACGCCATGCCCACTCCAATCCATTACATCACAGTCTCCAGGTGCCAAACCCAGCAGCCATTCCTCAGCAGTATGTGACCCAGCAAAGACTTTCTGGAAATAAATGCTCTGCCAGTAGTTCGTGTTTTCTCTCTCTCTCTCTCTCTCTCTCTCTCTCTCTCTCTCTCTCTGTCTGTCTGACACACAGAGAGGGAGAAGTACATCCTGGTACCTTTGCCTCACCAATGTCTCCTCCTTTTTCTTCAGGTGGTTCTTTGTTCTCCCAGTTTCTACATCTTGAACTACATCTCTCACAGTCTCACTATTCAGGGTGTGTGTCAATGTGGGTGTATATTCCTTTTTATGCCAATAATGTCATCACTGATATCACCCTCTTGCTCTGTCTATAAAAGTACTGTCCATGAACATGGAGTTGCTCACATAACCAACTTCACAATTAACACTTCGACCTATCACAGCAAGCTTTCCAATAGTAATGAAGGGCTGGTACAAATTTTCAGAAGTTGAAAATACACTAGGAAAGGCAAAGGAGTATGGTTTCAAATGCACATGTGTTACAGTCCCTTTGGTATCGCAGGCTTGGTTGCCAGCCTCGGGCACTACCGGGAAAGTTGTGGGACTATTAAGAGATGGGAGGAACACTGGACAGTGGGTGGAGTGCCTGGCCCATTCTCTCGGTTTTCGCTTCTAGGATGCTGAGGGGTGAGCAGGTTTCCCTTACCATGCCATGGCTTTGATGTACCTGCCTTGTCAGAGGCATGACAGCAGAAGGCTAGTGGACACATGAAACCTCTAGCCCCAAAGAAAACAATTTTCTCACTAGGAAACTGTCTCGGTATGTTGCTGGTGGTATAAAACTCACCACCACCTTAAAATGTTCATCCTTTTCTCGTGGCGCTGGGGATTGAACCCAGGGCCTTGTGTGTGCTAGGCAAAGGCTCCAGCACTGAGATCCATGCCTAGCCTGATCTTTTGACAGAGCCAAAGCCTTCCCATTGAAGGTAGGTCCTCACACAATGTTCCTACAGTTTTTCCTAATAAACAGAATGAAATGGTCTATGATTTTGACTTTCACAATATATAAAAGAGAACAAGAAAATAAAAATATTAACAAAACATTCTATAACGTATACATGGATTTTTATGGTTTTCATCAATCTCACTAGCTTACTTTTCCATAATTATAATCCAACAGCATTTCTTTACAAGCCAATTCTGTTTTTTAAATTTACTTTTCCAATAGAGCACTAAATATTCAGATAATCCTTAGTCTTCAAATAAACAACTCTCTTTTTAAACTCATTATTTCTAGGTTTAACATGAAACAACAGATTATGTCATTTTAATAATAAAAAGCAATGAACCCAAGGAGGATACTGATGCATTCAACTGCAAGCAGCATGGGAGCACGGCACACTGAAAGGTAGCTGTTAAAATGAAGTGGAAACTCCTTTCCACGTGCACTCCATCTGGAAGGACCTAGCCCGTACCCGCCCCTTCAGCTGCATTCCCCGCCATTTTGCTTCAAGCACATTAGCTCTCTTCTTCTTTAACCCAAGATGACAACCCTCCACAATGGCCTCTGAACAGAGTTCGTTCTGGGTGTTATATTCTTCTGCTGATGGCTATTAGGCTCACTCTTATCTTTCACATTGTAGCTGGAACACATCTCCACTGGTCATCCTAACGCATGCCATCCGCCTTCACATTCTCATAGCTAGGCTACTGTACCATATCATGTTGTCCTTTATCTTAGCACAACAAACATACTGACACATGATAGTGACCTTAGCTATAGGTACATAGTGTGCAGGCTCTGCCTCACTAGAGCATTTTGTTCACCACTGTATTCTTATTAGCTGGCATACAATCACTTTCTGAATGGGAAAAAAAAAACCCAAGTGACCTGAACAGGTAAGGCAGTGATACTTGTATGCATAAAATTCTAAACTAATAGCTACAACAAAGAACTGGGTAAGACGTTCATCGCTGGGTGATAGTAAACACCCAGAAACAACCAATCTCAACAAGAGACTATATAAGCAAATTATAGTCTAGGTACATCAGGATATTACTTAGAGGGTTTTGTTTTTGTTTTTGTTCTTAAAGGAACCATTGATGGGACATCTAGAAATATCCTGTGAAAAAAAGTCAATAGAAAAAACACATTCCATATGGCAGCAACATAAAGCATCGATGGTAGTAAAAAACTGGAAGAATAGTTACTATCTAGGTAAGGGGTTAACTGAAGGACAAAAGCAAAAATGTTGTGTCTTGATCTGACTTGGGCTGCGAGAGTACATACAGTTATGAAAACTGATGAAACTGTCTACTCTGTGCACTTTGTTTTTGACACAGGTCATACTCTACAGACTGTGATCTTCTCTGATCATACTGCTGAATGCAAAGCTTAAGACAGACAAGCAAACCCAGATACTCACATTTTAAAAGGGCACAAAGTCCTAAATTTGTTCACCAAGGCATCATAAAGAATGCATAAACACACACACACACACACACACACCAGAACAGACTAAACAGGCTTTCATCAAAATCTACATACTAATTTGCTTATTTGCTTCCAAAAACCCATGTTATGAGCTCTACAAGCAGAATTGGGCCAAAATGTTTGATTAATTATCCTATGAGGAAACATACTGAAAACAATACCTATTATTATGAAAGATAATAATACTTTATGGCATCCACATAAAACTTTGATAGAAAGCATAAACCAGCTCATAAGGCACTAAAGAAGTAAACTCTAATGTCATAGGATGAAGAAGAATGCTGCAGCTTTCAACTTCACTCTACTATCAAAAGCAAGTACAAAAAGATCGAAACAATCCAATACCATGTGGCATTTTGTGGCTACCAGGCAAATGAACTAAAGAATGGGCAAACACTGAGAAGTTGAATTTCTTATTTTATTCCATTTTAATTAAGCTAAATTTTAAAACATTTTCAGCAACTGCCAAATATGATTCAAATAACTAAATATATAAATCCACATTTTCAAAAGTCAATTTTATTACATGTATTCATTTATATGTCTATTTATTTATCTGTACCTATGTGTTTAAATACAGAAATGCCACAGCATGCAACTTTCAGAACTCTGTTCTGTCCTTAGACCATGTGGGCCCTGGGGATCAAACAGCAGCACGTGCCTTTACCCACTGTGCCATCTTACCAACCCTTCAACAGTTACAAAACTTTAAAATAGCTCATTATTAATTTTTCTACTGATTATATTTCAAAAGATATTTTCAATTCAGTAACTTAAAATAAAATTAATTTTTGTTTACATTTTTAAATTAAATTCACTGTTTCTTTTCATGATCAAATCTTTAAGAAAGGGGCTAGAGAAAAGGCTCGGTAGTTAAGAGCAATTGCACTCTTCCAAAGGATCAGGGTTCAATTCCCAAAACCCACATAGTAGCTCACAACTGTCTATAACTACACGTTCTGACACCCTCACACTGATATACATGCAGGCAAAACATCAATGCACATTTTAAAAAAAAAAAAGTTTTATTCCCAAGAAAGGCTTTTTCTGTGTAGCCATGGCTGTCCTGGAACTTACTCTATAGACCAGGCTGACCTCGAATCCAGATATCTACCTGCCTCTGCCTCCTGGAGTGCTGGGAGTAAAGGCATGCACCACAACTTCCAACTCAAGTTTTACTTTATAAATTACAATTTTTATATGTGTATCAATCATGTGCATGTGCCCATGCTCAAGAGGATGTCACAACACATGTATGAAAGCCTGAGGACAACTTGTAGGAGTTGGCTCTCTCCTATCATATGGGTTCTGGGGAAATCTGAGGTCATCAGCTGAACCTTTTGCAGTTTGTACATTAAGTACAATTACTTAATGAGCCCCACCAGCTTGGCTCTGCTTTAATATACATATATGGAATATGCTATATTTCAAATGGACTGTATTGTTCTAAAACTAGGTCAACAAATCTCACTGTCATGCATCAGCCAATTCTTCAGACACCTCCTGACCTTTGTACTTGATTGTCTTCTTCTCTTCAGCTGGATGAAGTCTGTTTCCACCCTTTCTGCCAGCTCTAGTTTCCTCTTGTTCCTTTTAAATGCAGCTAAGCTGAATCCTACAAAAGAAAACAACAAAAATATTTGAGAATTATTTGAACAAGAAGGCAAGCGAGATCCTCTAAACAGTGCCCCTCCCCCAAAAAATCCACTTAAGATAGTTGAACTGTTGATTTTAAAAAGGATCCCCAATGTACACTGACAAAATAGAAAAACAAAAGAAATAGCACAAGTTTATAAACTTAGGGTAAGGATCAAACCAGAGAAACAACCGAGTTCTGAAGGTAGACAGGGCCCAGGGACACCTAGTGATCCACGACCATTCAGCTGTACGGTTCTAGTTAAGTCTCAGTGCACAGACATGGAAGACGGCCCTTGGGGATCCCACACTAGAACCATACTAGAGATCACCAAACTAGAGATGAGTGACAAGAAAAGAGGGGATCCAGAGGTCGATCCACCTCAGGGAAGGTAAGACAAGCTGCCACATACTAAGAAATAAGATTGCAAGCCTTAACCTTATCTCTAGACATAAAGGGGGAAAGTTTACAAAGGAAATAGTAACCAAGAAGGCCACAGATGCATGGGTAGAGAAGAGTTTGTGTTATCTATATGATCTGAAGGGGAAAAAAGTGACCCCAGTGTACCTGATGGTTAATCCTCACTGTCGACTGAACTGGATTTAGAAACAAACACAACTCTGCCTGTATCTATGAGGGTATTTCCAGAGAGGTTTAACCTAGAAGGGAAGACTAGGCCTTAATGTTGGTAGCATCATTCCATGGTCTGAGGTCCTGGACTGAATAAAAAGAATAGAACAAGCTCAGACCAGCCTTTGTGTCTCTCTGCTTCTTGACTGTGGAGCAGTGGACACTGTCCATCCAACTGTAGTCAGCACACTCCTCTTCTTTGATGTTTGGCCAAAGACTATCCAGACAGAAAAGAAATTTGAAAAATAAAAATCACTGAGTATGTGAGCCTGGTATGGTGACTCATACCTATCATCACAGCACTATACAAGCTGAGAAGAACTGTTATGGGTTCAAAGCCAGCCTGAGCTACAGAATAAAATTTCTAAAAAAAAAAAAACTACTAAAGTTTCATGTAACATCTACAAAATACACGCATCCATCAACACTGCGACATTCTCCAACCTAGACTATAAGTTAGGCACCAAAATGGGTCTCAAGACCTTAAAAACTAAAATCTTAACACAAATCTCCTATAAAATGTCAGAACAAAATTTAGAAATTAATAAGCAAAAATAAAAAAAATAAGCAAATACATTAAAATTAAATAATATTCTCAGGAACAGCCAATGGGTCCTGAAGAAACCAAAAGGAAAACATAAAGTCTCTCAAGTTGATGCAAACACTGCATGTCAAAGCCTAATTATCTGTCAAATGCAGTACAATAAAAGAAGTTGGCCATACTTAATTCCTGTGTCAAAGAGCCTCATCTCAGGGAACTAGAAAAACAACCAAGCCCAAGGAAATCTTGAATATCAGAGCAGAAATAAGTGAAATAGAGACTAGAAATAAACTAATAATAATCAAATTGATAGGTGACTTTTGAAAGATAATAATCAACAAACCTTTTGCTAGATAAAAGAAAAAATAAAGTTTGATGTGAAAAAGGAGAAATGTTACAAGTGGTATCACAAAAATACAATGAACCAGAAAAATTGTCTTGATAATCATATGCCTACAAACTGGAAAATCTAGATGACAGAGATAAGACCTGGGCATATACAAGACAGTCAGCCTGGATCAAGACAGTGAAAAATATACAGTGGACTAAAACAAGTAATGAAACAGAGGCAGTAGGTTAGTGTTGCATATGGTTTGAAGATGGATGTCAATCAGTGGTAAAGCATTTGCCCAGCATGTATGAGGCCTGGAGTTTGTCCCTGTGGTGGCTTATAGGAATGCCCCCATAGACTGACTCATGTGTTTGAATGCTTGGTCCATAGGGAATGACAGTTGTTGGAGGAAATGAGTCAGTGTGGAGGCAAACTCTGAGGTCTCAGAAGATAAGGTCAGTTCACTTCGTGCTACATGATCTGGGTATAGAACTCTAACTCCTTGTCCAGCATCATGTCTGCCTGCACACTGCCATCCTTCCCTCCATGGCAAAAATGGACTAAATCTTTGAAACTATAAGCCGGTCCCAATTAAATGTTATCTTTTATAAGAGTTGACTGGTCATAGTGTCTCTGTACAGCAACAGAAACCCTAAGGCAGTTCCTTAGCACACAGGGTGTAGAAGAATCTCTCACCAAAGAAAAGTCTATGACTTGAGGTTAAATGCTCATTTCTACAAAATATTTCAAGAAAAATAAATTGCAATTCTCAAACTATTCCAAATATAAACCAAAAATGAAGAAACGCTATCAAATTCATTCTACTAAGTCAGCATAGCCCTGACACAAAATTCAAAAGCACAGTAACTACAACCAAAACATCTCTGATGAACAGATATCAAAATTATCAAAACAGTAACATGCCAACTCCCACAGCTTCAAAACATCAAGTAAGATTTATCCCAATGATGTGAGAACAATCCAAACATATCAATATAGGTATATTACATCAAGAAAATGAAGAACAAAAATATGTGATCTCAATTCACATAGAAGAAAGCACTCAGTAAGACTCAGCAGCCCTTCATGATAAAAGCCCTGACAGGATTAGAGGAATCAACTCTGTACGGGCTGGAACAATGACAAGTGTGTGGGTAACATGAAATGAGAGGAGCTGGAAGTACCTCCTCTGAGAGCTGGAATAGAACGTATAACTCATGACACCTCTCTTCTTGACATGCCATAGGAGACGTTGGTGGAGAGATTAAACAAGAGAAGAAAATTAGAAAGTATCAAATTCCAAAGCAGGAAGTCTGATCACCTAAGGTGTAGAAGGCAGGCTTTATACAGAGTGGCCTGAAGACCCCACCTAATCATTAGAAAAGATGAGAGCTGGAGCATGGCAGGACACAACATGAACAGCAGCAGGACCAGCAAGATGTGGCAGCAGGCATACACCAAGCCTGATGATCTGAGTTCTGGCCCTAGGCCCCACATGGTCAAAGGACAGAGCCTATGATATTCACATACGTCATGATGTGTATGCATATACACAGATACAACTGAGAAAAATACATACACAAAATAAAATGTAAGAAAAAAAGAAAAAATTTAAAACAAGTAACAGCAGCAGCTATGCTGTGCACAAATAACTTGCTCATTTAAAAAAAAATTATGTGAGGCCTGGGGTAAAACCCAGATGGCCCACAAGTGCTCATCAAGAGACATTGTTCCACCATCATCTCATGGAGTATTTGTCCTTTATGATTTCATTGTAATTTACTGTGACATTAGATTATCTTCATGACCTGGGATGTTCAGTGTCTTTGGAAGGGCCTAGTAGCTAGTTGGGTCATATTTGATGAGTTTGTGACCATCAAGTGAAATGTGCAAGACTTTCATGTTGCCTAGCTTACTAGTGACCACATATTGCATAATTCTAAAAGCCATATGGAGAATATTAGAATTTATAAATGGAAGGAAATTTTTATGTAACAAAAGTCTTTCTTTTCTGTGATAATCTCAGGAACTAATCAAATATGTTTTATCAATCAAGTCGTATTCTAAAAGACAATAGAAAAGCATATTCTTAAACCTCTCACATACACACAGAAACACACACATACATGTTATTTGTTAATGAATGTCTTAGGCATTTTATAGCTATACAGAATTGCTAAAGTAAGTTATAAAGAACAAATATTTCTGTGAAATAAAAAAAATAAAATAAGCATAAGAAAGTAAATTATATTTTCCATTATTATAAAAGTAGGAATATTTAGTAATAAGTTTAAGGAAGAGAAAAATCTCTACAGTGACAATTATAAAACACTAAAAAGAAATTTAAGAAGACACATACACAAAAATGAGAACCACAATCCAATACTTTCAAATTATCTACATCTCCTAAAGCAAATACATAGATCTCATGCAATCTACACGAAAATACCAAAAACATTCTTCATAGAAATAGAAAAAGCAATCAAAAAAATTAAACCATAACCAAAGAAGATCCTGAGGAGTTCTAGCAATCTTCAGCCAAAACAAAGCTTCAGCATCATAGAACTTCACTTGAAAAACACATCACAAAACCACAGTAAACAGAAGAGGATGCAGTGACCACAATTCACACACACACACACACACACACACACACACACACACACACCAAAGTAAGCAAATTACAGAGCCCAGAAACTGTTCAGTATAATTACAGCCAGGTGATTTCCAAAAAAGGTACCAAGAATATTCCAAGTTTCTACTGCTGAGGAGAAAGTACAAAAAAAAAGAGAGAGAGAATTAAAATGACATGATTTCTCTTAACACAAACAAAATTTAGTTCAAAATACATGACAGCATGAAATTGACAGGCAAATGGATGGAACTGACTATCCAGAGACCTAGAAAGACAAATATGATCCTTTGCACTACATTATGGCTTCCGGTTTTGTGTTTTTATGAATTCTTGAGTGTGCAAATGAGTGAGTTTCTTGTGCCTTTTTGTGGGCTCTTTTCCTTCTGTATGTTTGTTTTGTCCTATTGTGAGGTGTTATCCATTGTTTTATGTTATTAGATTTTATTTCATAGTTATCCCTTGTTTCCAGTGAGAGACAGAAAGGGGGTGGGTCTGGATAGGAGGGGAGTTAGAAAGAAACATAGAGGAGTAGAGGAAGGGGAACCATAATCAGAATTTATTACCCCCCCAATCTATTTTCAATAAAAGGGAAAAATCACAATTCTGCATGCAAGACCTAAAACTATTCAATCCCAGCATATCTATCACCCTCCCTCCCTCCCTCCTCCCACCTCTCTCTTTGAATGCAATGATATAGGCCATGATTATATCAAATGTCAAGCTTAGAAGCTTCTAGCAAGGAAGGGAACAATCAACAGTGTAGACAACATGTAAAATGTTAGAGGTTACTATCTAGAGCACACAGCAAATTCAAATTACCAGGTTTTTAAAATGGACAAAATATATGGGACAAGTAACTTACACAGGCATTTCTCAAAGAAAATATATAAAAGGCCCACATGTATAAGAACAAGTGCAAGCATTACTAACCATCAGGAAAAGCAAATCAGAAGTACAATGAGCTGTCACCTCATCCAAGTAGAATGCTGTTGTCAAAGGACCGAAATGTCAATAAGAAGAGGGAAGAGGACTCCAAAGCCTATCAGTGAGAATGGCAAAACTACTTCATATTAAACAATGTGTCCTTTTGTCTTACTTAAGTTTCTCAGTTTTAACTCATACCTTTCCTTACATTTAAATCTAAATAGCTTGTTGCTGAATCCTTAGGGTCAGGAGGCATGGTGCCCCAAGCCTATAATCTGAGCAATTGAACTTGCCTACAGTTTCAGTGTGTTTTCAGTAGATGACCAAGTGGTGGGGAGTACAGCAGCAAACAGGCATAGCACTGGAGCAGTAGCTGAGAACGCATATCTGATCAGCAAGATGCAGGCAGAGAAAAAGCAAGACTACGCCTGGCATGGGATGTTGAAACCTCAAAACCCACTGCCAATCACAGACCTCCTCCAACAAGGCCACACCTCCTGATCCTTCCTAAATAGTCCACCAACTGGACATCAAATATATGCACCTAAGAGGGCCATTCTCATTCCAACCACCAGAGCTCGATAGTAAGTTTCAGGTCATCTTGGGTCACAGAATGAATGAAATCCTGCTTCAAAATACAAAGCAAGGTGCTGAAGACATACCTCAGCAGTTAACAACCTTTGCTGCTCTTCCTAAGAATCCAGATTCCATTGCCAGCAACCAAGTGATAGCTTAACATCACCAGTAACTCCAGTTCTAGGGGAACCGATGCCCTCTTCTGGCCCACTGTACAAACATAATGCAGACCCAGATGCAGGCAAAACACCCATATGGAAGAAAATAAAAATAAGATAATCATAAAAAGTAAAAAACAAGGAGCCAGGCAGTGGTGGTGCACACCTTTACTCCCAGAACTCAGTAGGCAGAGGCAAGTGGATCTGTGAGTCCAAGGACAGCCTTGTCTACAAGAGTAAGTTCCAGAGCAGCCAGGCCTACAAAGACAAAATCTGTCTCAAAAAAACAAAACAAGCAAAAAACAAAAAGAAATTCTTCCTCAGGTCAAGAGCTAAGGAAGAGCTCCCCTTCCTTCCTCCTGATGTGTTCCAGAGAGGGCACCATTGTTTTATTATTCACAATTACTTTAAGGAGCATAAAAATAAACTTTGGAATAATTTTACAAACCTGGCATGGTGACTCACACTCGTAATCCTAGCACTTCAGAGGTCTTCTACAAGTTCACAACTATATATAGTAAGTTCCAGGCCAACAGACTAAGAACAGCTCAAAACCAAAGCAAAGAGAAAACCTCCAGAATAAAAAGGTGATAAAAAAAGTAAACGTGATCTATGTTTTAACTACACATATTTCAACTTACAGACATTCTGCTTATGTGTCAGAACAGGAGTGATGTGAACACTTAAGGTTCATTGTTTGTACAGCTTAACTCATGAAGGGTTTACTCACTTGTGGTCATGGTGCTAGGAAGGCAAGAGGGTATCCCATGATCCACTGCCCATCTGTAGGCTCCTTCTCCAACTAAAAAGCTAACAACAAAACAGTTATTAAAAAAAAATGCATAGTGTCATCTCCTACAGTCAATAAAGTTATAGAAGTAATATCACATGACAATTAAAGTCAAGTCTTAGAGATACAAGAAATTCTAGTGTTGGTGCAAAACAGGACAGCTGGATGCTCAGATTTTCTTTTAAATTTTTCTTCGTTGGAAGTAGCTAATGTAAATATTGGAAAAATTATTAAAAATTTAATAAAAAGTGAAAGTAACCTTCTGGGGAGAATAAGAATCAATTCTTTGTTCCATACAGTTGCAAAATTTATACATCTAGTCAATTAGGATAAGAGTCTAAGTAGATGAATTCAGATTTGTTATTCCTGTCTAGAACTACAGCTACTCAAAACAAACAATAAATCTAAATATGCACAAACACACTAGCATGCTTTTAGTTCAATGCAACAAGAAGACACATAGAATGCTGAGAATAATTTCCATTCTAGGGAGTAAATACTGAAATACATCCCAAAAGGGATTTTCCAGCTTTAGACTGAAGTTCTTAATACAACACAGTGAACAGTGCACTTCTGGTTTATGAAAGACTTATTTCCAAAGGCCTCAAAAAGCATGCCAACACACGTAAAAATCCTGTTCTCTAAGTCACTTCATGAGGTAAACAGTAATTGTAAGCAGCAACTATAACAATCACTTCGTCTCCTTCCACAGCCAGCTACTTATAGATCCCAGCCAGCTAGTAATGGACCCCTTGAACTTGTGCCTGGTTGTTTGTCTCCTATTCTCTATTTTTTGTTTCTGTTTTTCTAATCACTCCCACATTAAAACTCAAGAGAAGGAGCTGGCAAAATCAGTGGTGAAGACTACCTACTGCTCTTTCAAAGGACCTACACTCATTTCCCAGCTTCCATGTACAGAGGCTCACAACCACCTATGACTTCAGTTCCACGAGATCTGAATTCATGTGTATATACTTCCACACAGACACACATACATAAATTAAATATTTTTAATAAATATACTATTAAAACCAATCTCAATAGAAATACCTTTGAAGTCTTTATATTCTGTTATTACTAACACCAGTAAGACGTTCAGCATTTCCTTGTGATAAAAACTATCAAAAAGCAACATTTGATAGTACAAAGAGGTCAATGTTTACAAAACTTACAGCAACCACAAAAATTATCCAAATATTCATTTTACTATGAACATTTTTAATGCATGAGACACCTAAAAATCTGTATAGATTCAATGATTAAAGTCCCAGTAAGCAAGCAGAAACATAAGAAACATGCCAAAGAAAAGCTAAGGGCTACCTGCTGTTACGTTTTTCTCTACTTTAAAACTACAATGGGGAGAACCCTGAAAAGAGGAGACAGGAGAGAGTCAGCCAAAATTATCCAGCTTCTCATAAGAAACAATGGTCACTGCAAAGAAAAGCTTTAGGTAAGATGTGAGTGATCACATTGTCATCTTTAGCACCTCCTTCTTTAAAAACAAAACAAAGAACAACACCACCACCAAAAACAACAACAACAACAAAGAACTGATTTGTTTAAGGCCTTCTATTAATGTGAAAACATAAACAAGGTAGTAAAATAGTAATTGATCAAGAGGAAAGTTTGGGGCTGAACTTTTCTCAACACTTCAGATAGTCATCTAAGATTCAATCTCAGTACCTAGAAACACTGTCATTTTAATTTTTCATTCACATTCAAAATTTTGACATAAATAAAGCCAATCTAAAGCATGAGAAATGGGGCTCAGTTGGTAAAGTGCTTGCCTACTGTGCTGGCTAGTTTTCTTTCAACTTGACACAAGCAATAGTCATTTGGGAGGAAGGAATCACCATTGAGACAATGCCTCCATAAGGCCAGGAAGCAGGTAAACCTGGAGGGCATTTTAATTAGTAATTGATGGGGGTGAGCTTAGCCCATTGTAGGAGATGCCACCCCTGGACTGGTGATCCTGAGTTATATAATAAAACAGACTGAGCAAACCATGGGAAGCAAGCCAGTAAGTAGCACTCTTCCATGGCCTCTGCATGACCTGCTGTCTCCAGGTCCCTGTCCCATTTGAGTTCCTGTCCTAACTTCCTTCAGTGGTGGACTATGATGTGGAAGTGTAAGCCAAATAAACCTTTTCTTCACCAACTTGCTTTTGGCCATGATGTTTCTCCACAGCAATAGTAACCCTAACTAGCACACCTAGTATGTATGAATTTCTGAGTTTGATCTCCTGAGTCACATGGTGAGTTGAAGCCAACCTGTAATACTTATGACCTTGTCTCAAACTTAGATATAATCTATGCAATTTTTAAATAATTTAGACATTTTAAAATATTCATGTTTAGAAATCATTATAGAAACTATAAAGCATACTAAATTAGTAGCCTTTGCTTACCATCAAATATTACTGTCTAGGAGTTCACTATCACATGAAATGTCATAGAAATGCTTTTGATATTTCAATTTAAAGTTTTTCATAATATGCATGTATGTATGTATTCATGTATACAATATAGTGACATGTAAAAAGAAAAAAATCACTTTTCAACACCTCCCATATACACATAGAACATATATATCTGTTTATTTTTATAAACACATCATTGGTGCCATGTGACTTGGATTAGAAACTCTGTAGGTTTGCATCCCACCTCAGCTACCATGAGAGATCCACACTTGCTAGCTCAAGAGAACTGGTAAGTCCCCAATTCCCTCTGGTCAGAGTAACCATCCACATGGACTCTGGGGAGAGTTCTTGAGCTCAGCGCTACCCTGTGTAGTCCTTGAGGATGGGAGACATTCAGTCTTTCACCACTGACCCTCGTTTTAGGACTTTTTCCCTTGGGTGAGATTTCCTCTCCTTGGAGACAGTTTCTTTCTCGCCACCTCTGAGAATGCCGGGGCCTGGGTGAACTGGTCTCTGGCTCAAGAGCACAGGCTCTGAACTTGAGCCCCCAGGCTCCCACATGACAACCTGGCACTCTGGCCTGTGCTAGAATCTCTCTCAGGTTATTGATGCCCTCAGGGCGCTGGTATAGGCAGTCAATAATCCTATTCTCTCACCCAGGGGTCAGTCTTCACCACCTTTGTCCCTATTTAATGGGATGTCTTGGTCTTAAACAATCTTTCTCCATACTGCTAAACTGGCACTTTCTCACTCAGGACCCATAGTGCAGACTCCCCTCTCCCCCTCTCATTTGCAGCTCACTGCAACCAGTGGTTCGGCTAGTTTGCCAGAAAAGCAAGTCTGGCTGTGCCCCCTGCCAGGGACCCTACTTGCTTCCTTTCTTCCTTTGCTCCTAAGCTTTCATATATCTTCACTCTCACCCCCACCCCCATTTGCAGCTTGCTGAAACCACTAGTTCAGCTAGTTTGCCCGAATAGGCAGTCTGTTCGTGCCCCCTGCCGGACACCCTACTTGCTGCCCTTCCCCCTCTGCTCCTTGGCTCTGCTCCTTGGGTCTGGCCCCCTTTCTGTCTCCACCCCCTGCCAGGACTCTGCTGTCTCCCCTGCCCTTACACTCTGCTCTGCATCTGTCTTGCCAGATCCCTCAGCCAGGCTCCTGCTCAGCCAGTCCCTAATCCCTGATCGCATTTCCACCTCCAGCACACTTGAGGGACTTTCTCCCTCTCTCCCTCTCTTTCTATGCCATTACTGCCAGCTTTCTTATTCTGGTCCTAGCCACATGTCTCTTTGCTACTGCTTTTAAATTAATATTAAATTTATCAGTTATAATCAATCTAACTTGCTCTCAATCCTGTCAGAAGTTTGTTAATTCTTAAGTTTATAGCAGACAGAATTCCCAAAGTCCTTGATAGTTGGCCCAGGATGGTAGATGGTCTGAGATGATGTGGACACAGCTACAGGATACTGCCTAGATTGTGATATGACAATAACTGAAAATGCAGTGGGCAAAACTGGATACCCTGGGTCAAGGGGCTTGGCTAAACCAAGGTAAGCTAAGCTACTTCTCATGTCACGTGTATCCATTCCACAGAGAAAAAACCCTGTGTCTTTTGCACTTGAAAGCCAGACCGACTCTGCCCAAGTTGCCACAGAGACCAGGGAACTGTTGACTAGTGGACTCTTGTCGTTTTTTAAATAATATAACTGCTAGATTATTGTTTGCTTTCTCAGACTTCTGACTACATTGGCAGCTAAGCTTTCACAGATGTAATCTGTTATCTCCTTACCTAAACTCGGTTTCCATTAATTAAATGCTTCATATTTCCTCTTCTTGCTATGCCACTGCCCTAATGTTGTCTGAGTTCCTATAAATTTGCCTAACTCTAATAAAATATTCCACTATAAGATCCAGCGTTTTCAACTTTTTAATCTTGTCCCTTCTGCTCTACAAAAGGCTCATCTTAAAGATTGTTCATGTTGTTAACTCATGTTGTTATCTCTTTTATAAACTTATAAGCCACAGAAAATCCACTCAGATCTCATGGACCCAATAGACACCATCCAGATAAGTACATCTGCCCAAAGTTCCCACTTACTACCTATTCCAAAGGGTGGGATTCCTCTGGGTTTAAAATGTACATCTTAAGAAGAATTTTTCTTTCTCCCAAATGTACTTAATTTATTTTTCTACCTATAATAATATGTTAGCATTCTGTCTAAAGTCCTATAATAATATGTTTCAATATCTTGTCAAGTCCAGGCGCTTACTACACCCAGGACAGCTCCAGAGAAGCAACCGTCAGACGTTCCAATCTCCTCTCTGACACAGAGGCTTCTACTGGACCTGTTCCTGCTGACCTACCCTCAGATGTCTCCACAGACGCTGGACAGCAAGGAAACAGCCAACTCTCCTATGACTGGAAAAACATTCCCCACACCCATTCTTCTAGGTACCCCAGGGACACGTCGCCCCCAATGCCAGAATGAAGCAGTCAGATATTACAACAACCCTATTCCTGCTTTACCATTGGCCTTTTTCTAATTTTTCTTTTTAATTAAACCAAAACAAGGGAATGTTAGAATTCTGTCTAAACTCCACCCCACAGTTACCTGCAACAGCCAGGTATGCTCCTCCCCTGTTGCCAGGTGGACCTGGCCCACTATAAAAGGGGCTGCTTGCTCCTCCTCTGTCTCTTATCTCTTGCTTCTCTCTCTTACATCTCTTATCTATTACCTCTTCCCATTCTCTTCCCCCCCCCCAAGTGGTCATGGCCATCCTCCATCTCTCTACTTCTCTACTTCTCTACTCTCTCTGCCTTTCTCTGCCTCTACTACCCTCTTAGTTCCCTTCCCCGTGCACTGAATAAACTCTATTCTATACTCTACCTTCATGTGTGGTTGGTCCCTCAGGGGGAAGGGATGTCTCAGCATGAGCGTGCTAAGGCACACCCCTCCCCCACACCTCCCATACACCCATAGAACATACACATCTTTATATTTTTATAAACACATCAGTAAGTACTAACTTACATTTCTTTTTAGATTTGTTGTGAATCTCCAAAAAGAGAACTTTAAAGGAGATTCATGCAAACGCATTAGAAAACGCCTTATGTCTCCTTTAGTAAAGCATGTCCACTACTGTCCTTCCTCTAAACCCCAACTGTCCTAGAGTTGCACTGAGCTTACTGATACCATTCCCATGCTTGCTGTGCTCTGTGTGTAGCATCGCCCCACACCCCGCACGTGCCCACTCCAGTCAATTCTCAACAAACCAGACATTAAAATCTTTGCAAAAGACAAGACAGAATACATGTCTAGCACTGTTAACAAGGCCAAAAACCTGAGGCTTGGTAGGTCATAGGACCTAAGAGAGAACCTGCTACTCTTATTCTGCTAGATGAATATTATATCAAACCAGTAAGCAAAGACAAATCACTATACCCATAGACAAGGGAACCTTTCAACTCTCATCAAGCAAGCTCATTTTTCAGTTGATGGTAAGATGGTGATTAATGCAACCACAACTGGTCACAATGCAGATCTACAAAACAACAAGGTGTTCAGCCCTAAATGCAATCTCTGTATCATACCCCTTTCCTTCAAAGCTCACAGATCACCTAAGCAGAGGGACTGGCAGGAGTATAAGGGGCCAGACGTAGTGGATGACTACAGAGAAACAGGTTTCTGGAGATAAAAGAGCAGATGCACATATGCAGTGACAGCAACTGGATCATCACATGCATAGGATCTTCACAGATCAAGCCAGACAAACTTGGAGCATGAAGAAGGGAGCTTATCAGGAAGTGCTGCCCCTAACTAAGGAGCTATTGGCATCTGATAAGCTATTGAAAAGGGAAAACTCTGTAAAGGGCTGTGGTCCCTGAGAGGTTCATCTATGTTCTAGTAGATGACCCTACACCTGAGCACTCACTAAGTGAACTCCATGAGTTTGAAAATTCATGAGATTGGGAGGAAATGGAAAGAGGGGCTGAAGGGGAGAAAATAAGAGTAGAATAGATCAAAACACATTTATATATAAAACTCCCAAGCAATAATAAAAGGTATAGGAAAAATAGGCATTGAATTTAAAAAGTATTTCCATCATTTTGTTGTACATCATAAATACATATAATTGAAGACAAATTAGGCTATCGACTACCTAAAGCTCATGAACATAAAAATGCAAGACCTCACTGCACTAGGAACATGAAAAAACTGAATTTGTGTGTGGAGCAATGTAATGTATGTATGTGTAATATACAATGTTATGTGGTGTATACAACGTGTATGTAATGTATGTGATGTGTATAATGGACATGTAACGTGTATAATGTATATGGAATACGTATGGTATGTATAATACATGTGTGGTATATGATGTATGTGTGTGTGATGTGCATGCAATGTATGTAATGTGTATGTAGTGTATATGTATGATATATAAGGTGTATATAACATATTATGTGTGTGATGTGTGCAAAATGGATATAGTTTGTAAAATGCATGTAACATGTGTGTAACGTTGTGATTTGTATAATGTGTATGCGATGTGTGTGATGTGTGTATGGTATGAAATGTAATAAGTGTGTGATGTATGTGCATGTATACCTGCACCCATGCATGGACATGAAGAAACCAGCAGTCAATGCCAGGTCTCTTCCTCTATCATTTTCTACCTTCTTTGTTTTGAGTCAAGGTCTCTCAGTGAACCTCCAGCTCAACCACTTCAGAAAGACTGGCTAGTAGTTAGTCGCAGGGATTCTTCTGTTTCTACGCACCCCACCTCTACCCCCAGAGTAGGGACTGCAGGCATGCAGTATCATATAGGCCTTTTACTTGGGTGCTATGACTCAAGCACTTTACCCACACAACGATCTGCTGAGCATGTTTCAGTTTTTTTTTAAACACAAAATTTTTCAATAATACATGACCAATTTGATTTAAAAGTTTATGTCCTCCAATCTGAAAAAATTCATATTCTAAAATCCAGTTCTGAACAGTTTTATGATAATGTTAGGAGGTATGGCCTATGAAGGGATGATTAGGTGATTAGGTCCCAAAGCCAGTGAGAGCCCTACTCAATAGGGTTAAGGACCCACTGGACAGCTTTGCCCTTCAACACATGACTCGGTGAGCAGGTCCACACAGAAAGAACTAAGCTCTCACGGGACACTACAGCTGCTAAGTTGTCAGCCTTAGACTCCTGAGTTTTAGAACTGTGAGAAATATATTACTATTTTAAGCTATACATGGGATGAATAACTACATTTTGTTACAACAGTCAATGAAATTGACGGATCATCACTGTTTGCATTAAGAATTGGGAACACACTGTAGTTTGACTCATAGCACTTCCACAAATATTTTTAAAGGAAATCCAAGATATGATTGGATTTCAACTACAAATATCTTAGTATGTATCCCCAAACTCTTCATACATGATCTCTCCACGGAGCCCAGACAGCCTCAACTCACAATGCTCCTGATGTAGCCTCCCAAGTGATTTGATTATAGGTGGGGACAACATCATCAAGACAAAAATTTATTTTTCTTAAACAAACAAAACAAACCATCAAAAAAATCACAAAACACAAAAATCCACCTAACTAATGTTGGGCATGGTATCCCACACCCATAATCCCAGTAACTCAAGAGCTGAGGCAGAAAGACTGCCTGAGCTACATAGTGAGTTTCAAGCCAGCATGGACCACAGTGTAAGTCCCTGTCCAAAAAAAAAACAAAAACAAAAACAAAAATCCTTGTCATAAAAACACTCCTGCACGCCCCTATGAGTTATAGATAAAATGAACATTTTAGTTAGGACATCTTAGGAAAGGCTTATTGTGTGTACCTACTCCCTTCAGTTTGCATACGTGCCAGTCAGCAAGCAGACAACACACACCTGTTGAGTAAGCCGATGGACATGTGAGGAGTAACTAGACAGCTGTAAGCACAATGTGATGTGGATGGATTCCACACACTCCTCACACTGTAACACGGACTAAGTTCTAATATCCTAAACTCTGTCTTATCCTAAAAAGCTATGTAACATCTTAAGATAATGCATGCAACCCATAAAAACCACAATGTACAAATGTAGTAATTAAGCCAATTATCAGGTCCAGACTAATTCATTAGGTAGCATATTGTGAGGCTGGGAAGTGTCACCCTCAGTACGGGCAAGATAAAGCATACAAAAAAATATTATATATGGGACTAGGTGAGACTGAATGGATTTCTAAGGATCAAATTAATTTTTTAAAAAACACCTTTTCTTTAAAAAATAAAAATACAAAGTAAACTCAAAAAAATGATAAATCTGGTTAAACAGATACATGTACTAGAAGAATCTACTTTTAAACTACTATAGTTACACAGTGAGCTTCCAGGTATATAAAGATGTTTCACTGCTAGGCAAGATAAGAGTAACAGAATAAATTTATCCTATTGTCTCTTATCTAAATCAATGAAAAAACACAAAATATGAAAATCAACAGTTTTAGACATTACACACTAGGCAACAATGGACTGTTATCTTGTAGAAAGGGAAAACACAAAAAACACCTTGCTGTAATCTGAGAACTAACTTGTATGATTTTTCAAGAGGTTCTAGGCCACAGCCCAGCAGTCTCTAAGATAAAGATAGAAATGGACCACCAGAAGCCATAATGGCTGGAGTTTACAGGACAAAGTAAATACCACAGAGAAAAGAGTCCAGAGATTTATATAAAGTACCTTTCTAGCAGTTTGCCAAATGATGATCACAACCTAAGAAAGAGGAAATTACCCAAATCCTTGAAACAAAAGGCCTACCAACTACAATCCCAAGTTCAGATAGAGCCAGGAACGCCTTAGGCTCACCTTAGGTTAGCAGGGGAAACTTCCTCACTCTAGTATCACTGGCTATAGTACTAAGAAGTTTGCCTTGCAACAATGAAAAACTAGCTCAAAGATAAAACATTCTCTAGCCTTGTGAAACAAACTCTAAAGCAGAACCTGAAAAGAACCAATTTTTTTTCCCTCTCGTCCTGATTTTTTTATTTTTTTTTTTTTTGGAAACTTTATTTACATTTCACATGTTCCCCCCTTTCCAGGTCTCCCTTTTGGAAACCCCCTATCCCCTCTCCCTGCTTCTATGAGGGTATTCCCCACCCACCCACCCACCCACTCTCATCTTCCCTCCTTGTCATTCCCCTATACTGGGACATCTAATACCCTCAGGCCCAAAGGCCTCTCCTCCCCCTGATGGCCAACAAGGCCCTCCTTAGCCACATATGTGGCCCGAACCATGAGGACCAAACTTTTTAAACAACTTAACCACATCCTGAAATAAAATTTTAGACTGTCTATTAAAATGTGAAAACATTCAATACACAAAAAATGTATTGTGTATTGAATGTTTTCACATGCCTACAATCTAATAAAAAACTGTAAATACAACCTAGAAAAGGGGGGGTGGTCACTAATTTAACATAATCTAAAAGTAATAAAATAATAACATCAGTCGACAATGATATTACAATTTATAGCCCCCACTCATACACGTTCATGAAGACAAAGGCCTTTTTTAAAAGATACTAATTGAATGTATGAAAATAACTAAAAGTCAAAAATGACAAACTAGACTGCGTGTGATTTGCTGGAGACTGGATATCCCGGAAGAATAAATGAGTAGTACGAGAGTTATGAAACTATACAACCGTACAGGACCCTAAAAGGGCTGCTCCTCAACTCCCGACCAAGGAGTATAGAGAGAACACCTACTGTGAGAATTAGCTTCAGTTTGGCACACACAGGAGAAGTGATCATCAATGGAGGTAGCTCCTTCAGTCTGGCCTATGGGCATGTCTGTGAAGCACTTTATTAACAATGACAGCTGACCAATCCAGAGAAATCAAGCCAGTATTCAGCAATTCTCCAGGGTCTCTACTTCAATTCCTACCTCCAGTTCCTGCTTATGTTGCTACTTCTGATCTGCCTCAGTGATGAACAGAGATGTGGAAAGGAAAGCCAAATAAACCATTCCCTCCACTAAGGTGTTTTTGGTTGATGATTAGAGCAGCAACAGAGAAACAAACTAGAATATCTATTATTTAGGAAAATGTCCTAAAGTAGGATGGAAACGGTTCAGTGACATGTTTGCAAGATCCAGCGAAGTGAGGAAAGAGAAGGAAATACTTCAAATCAAAAGCTTATCTGAGAGCAGGGCATAGTCACAGATACCTATCCTCCCTTTACTCAGGTGGCAGAAGTAGGAATCCTAGGCCAGCCAGTGCTAAACAATGAGTTCTAAGATAGCCTCAGAAGCATAGCAAGACCCCACAGCAGAACAAATATATTTGATATACATAACCTACCTAGCATCACTATTTAGCTACCCAGGACACTACTGTATCAATGTTTACACTCATAATATGTACCTAAGTAGAAACCCCAAAATAAACACACACACAAACACAAGCACGCACGCACACACACACTTATGTGCGCGAGCTTCTTCAACATAGGGTTTTGGAAAACTCATGTTTTCATAACTAGAACAGACTACAATCTGTCTATCTCATATGACCAAAGTCAATTCAAAATGAATCAAAGACATTAAGTAGGACTTTAAACTTTGGAACTACTAACAATATAAGGAGAAACCTTCAAGGTGTCGGATAGAAGGGCCTTCTGAAAGGGACACCAACAGCACAAGAAGTAATTCCAACAACTGCCTCAACAAGGAAAGCTCAGTCTAGTGATATTTTATGTCCTAACTTAGGTGGTAGCAAATCATTAGTCATTATTTTACAGGTTTGGGGGAGTTGTTTGTTTGTTTTTTAGAAATTATAGCTGGGCACAGTAGTGCATACCTTTATACCAACACTTAAGAGGTAGAAGCAGGCAAATTATGTAAATTCAAGGCCAGTCTGATCTATATATAAATCAAGGTCCCGGCCAGCCAGACCTACATATGCAGTACATATCAAAAAAAGAAAGTATGAGTTAACTTTCATCTTTTTAAATTCTACAACATAAAAATCTATTGCTATTGACTGAGGGAGATCACCATGAGGTTAAAGTCCTCATGACAAATATTACTGCACTTATAGAAGAAATGTCATTCCCTACCCACCTCTGTCACCTCCCTCCTCCCCCTCCTCCCTCTCCATTTGTTCCTCTGTGACCTCCTCTCTCATATACTTCCAATGAGAGGACAACTATCTGTAAGGTAAGAAGAAAGCCCACATCAAACCCAGACAAGCTAGAACTATGTGCTTGAACGTCTCAACCTCTCCATCTAAGAGAGTTTAAATCTTGTCTAAACATTCACTTGAAGATACTGTGTTGCCGAGTAAATCAGTACTCATGTCTCCCTCCTCCTCTGTACAGCAATAGGACTAGAAAGCAAATTTTTACCAAAAAAAAAGACATTTAGGCTGTTTCCAGCTTAACATTCTGCAAAGAAATTTTTATAATGTACTTTTTTTGAGATTGATTTTTAGTTTATGCATATGAGTATTCTGCCTGCATGTATATATACATAGCCTTCATGTACCTGTTATATACTGAGAAAAGGGCATCAGGTCCCTTGGAACTAGAGTTAAACTAGAGTTTAACACTGTATGGGGGTGCTGGGAACTGAACAGGGTCCTCTGTAAGCAAGTGCTCTCAGCCTCTGAGCCACACATCTTTCTAATCCACTTTTTAACTTTAAATTCACTCTGTACTTTTCTAAAAACTGTGACTACCTTATTGGGGCCATGATACAGCCCACTGCCCCAATATAAGCTACTTAGTACATCTTTTTCTCACCACAATGATTGAGATGATACCATTATCAAAAACAGAATTCCTTTACATACACACTAACTTGCAAGTCTGTTCTAAAGACCCTTCAACGCTTTTTATCTCTTCTCAGTAAGATGAATAAGGTAAAAGAACAAGACATTATTAATTATTAGTGCTGGTAATAGTTGAATCGGGACTAATATGCAACATATATTTCTGTAAGAACATCACAAAACTAATCACTTTAGACATTAGACCTCAGGATCTATTATTGGTTTTGAGGTTCGCAAGAAAGTAGTAACCCTACCTGAGCACTCAGTGACACGCGATCCTTTGAGAAGACGTCCCCAATGAACTAAAGCAGCCTTCAAACACTGGCAACCCAAACAGAAGTCAAAGGTATCGAGTGCTTACCAGGGAGGGATTCGGCCTGCAGAGAGCTTGCCCTTCTGCCCTTCACACAAGAGCCTTTGTGCAACTGAGACTGGATTCTTGATTCCTATAAATAAAAGAAAGAAAGAAATCAAAAATGTTTTCATATTTCTCCACTTCGTTTTTGTGACTATTTCAATAAAACAACTTCAAAATACCTTGGAAATTCTTCTTTACATACACCAAATGCACTAACACAAGCTGAATGTGAACACAACAAAGCTTAAAGATACTCTAGGGCAGCAGATGTCTCTCTCTCTCTCTCCCTCCCTCCCCCCCAATTGGATAATTATTTTATCTACTTACTTCCTTATGTACTTATTTATTATTTACCTCGTGGTGGCAGTTTCCCCTCTCTCCTCTCCTCCCAGTCCTCACCCACCCAGCCCCATTCACCTCTCCTCCCTTTCTTTTCTGGAAAGGGGAGGCCTCCTATGGATATCAACCAGCCTTGGTATATCAAGTAAGACTAGGTGCATCCTCTCCTATTGACACTAGACGAAGCAGTAAGGTAACAGTTCTCAACTTGTAGATAAATAACTACCCCTTTAGGATTTGAAAGACCCTTTTACAGGGGTCATCTAAGACCATCTACATATCAAATATTTACATTATGATTCTCATAACTGTAGCAAAATTACAGTTATGAGGTAGCAATGAAAATAACTTTATGGCTGGATTACCACACTATGAGGAGCTGTGTTAAAGGGTCAGAGCGTTAGGATCATGGCTTTAGGGGAACACTGACCAGAAACTACCAAGTAAGCATTACGATTTTTACACACAGTGATAATATGGTATACATTCAACATATTTTCATGCAAGAACTACACACTCTGGAAAAACTGCCAGAGTCCTTTTCTGATGGGAGGAGAGCCCAACCAGCAAAAGTAAACACAATTGTGTCTCAGTCTCACCACCCACCTACATACAGATCCCAGAACGTGGGACACTGAAAACACACACACACACACACACACACACACACACACACACACACACCATAGAAAATGTGATCACATCTGTAATCCCAGCCCGTGGGACACTGAGACAGGAGAACTGCCACATGTTTGAAGGTAGCCTAGGATATACAATAAGTTACAAGCCAACCTAGCCTATGGAGTTATACTTTGACTCACAAAACAAGAGTCATGACAGAATTACAATTAGAAAAAAACATTAACTTTGCATTGTCTTTTTAACTCATGACCATCACCAGCATGCCAAAGATCAGCTTGGGCATCATAGATTAAACCAAGGTAGGCAACCATTGGGAGTCAGTGCAGAGAGCAGCTGACAGGGAGGGGTTGGTCCAGATACCTACAGGGGCTGATGCCTATGGCAGCCAGTTAGAGTAATTACTTGGCAGACTTTTCTCTGAAGGAACAAAGCTTAATTTTCTGGGGCTGGCACTCCTTGTAGCCAGTGAAATACTGTAAACTCTTTTAACTCTTAGGGGATGGCGAGAAAGAAATTCTTACATGCAGATACACATACATACACACTGAGTAAATGAAGCAATTCACAGACTTCAATAACTTCATACACTCAAACACATGCATGCATGCATGCATGCAGACAGACAGACATTCATACCCTGAATGGATGGAGGAGAGCTCCACCAAGCAGGCTCCAAGCATTTCACACATACACACCCATATACATACAACTGTTGGACAGCTCAAGCTCCAACACAAACCCAGACAAGATATATATGTGTAATGTGTGTGTGTGAGTCTGTCTCTCTCTCTCTCTCTCTCTCTCTCTCTCTCTCTCTCTCTCTCTGTGTGTACAAACACACACACACACAAATTTGAAGGATAGAACAAAGTTCCAACACACTGTCACACAAACTTTATACACACACACACACACACACACACACACACACACACACACACGCTTGGAGGGCAGAAGGAACAAGGTTCCACCCCACAGTTTATGTTTTCTTCCATAGATTATATATCCCAGCAAAATCTTCCAAGCAATATAAAATTACAATGTGATTACATTCTAGTTGACAGACTACTCAGTTAATTCCAATTCTTTGCTATAGTGAATAAAGCAGCAATAAACATGAACTGCACGTATCTCTGTAGTAGGGTGTGTAGTTCTCTGAGCACATCCCAGAAGAGAAATAAGCTGGGCCGCGTGGTAATTCTATTTTTAATTTTGGGAGCTCTCCACACTGATTTCTATAATGACGGTATGAATTTCGACCCCCACTGTGATTAAGGCTTTCTTTCTCTCCACATCCTTTCCAACATTTGCTGTCATTTTTTTTAATATTATCTTTAATCTTTTTTACAGTGCAGTCATTATCCCCCTCCCAGTCCGTCCTCCAACAGTTCCTTATCCCATTCCTCCTGCCTTCTATCTCCAAGAGGATGTCCCCAACCCCAATCCCACCCGGCCCCGCCCTGCCAGGCCTCCCCAACCCCTGGGGCCTCAAGTCTCTGGAGGGGTAGGTACATCTTCTCTCACTGAGGCAGTTCTCTGCTGCATATGAGTTGGGGACCTTGTACCAGCTAGTGTATGCTGCCAGGTTGGTGGCTCAGTGTCTGAGAGATTTCATGGGTCCGGGTTAGTTGAGACTACTGTGGTCATATTTTTTAATGAAAGTCATTTTGATTGTGGTGAGGTGATATCTCAAAGTAGTTAAAATTTACATTTCTTTGACAGTGACTGATACTGAACACTCAGTTATTGGTCATCTGTATTTTTTCTTTTTTGAAAATTGTATCTTCTGTCCATTTGCTCATTAGTTGACTGTCAGTTTTATTTTCTTGGTTTAAATTCTTCAATTCTTTGTATATTCTGGATATTAGCCTAATATAGAAGTTCAGCTGGTAAAGATTTTTTACCATTCTGTTGGACGGTAAATGCCTCTAATCCTAGCATTTAGGAGGCCGAGGCAGGCTGATCTCCGAGTTCAAATCCAGCCTGGTCTACAGAATGAGTTCCAGAGCTACACAAAGATACTCTGTGGGGGCAGGAAAAGGAAAAGGATGAGAAGGAAGAAGAAGGAGAAGGAGGGGGAAGAAGAGCAGGAGGAGGAGGAGGAAGAAGAAGAAGAGGAGGAGGAGGGAGGAAGAGGGAGAAGGAGGAGAATTATTCTATAAGCTGTTAACGTTGTTGTCTGCTGTTGATTGTTCCATTTGCTGCCAGAACACAGTCCGAGAATGGAGCCTTGTGAGGAGGATTCTGAGTGCTTGTGAGAAAACTCCAGGAAAACAAGACAAGAGTCTTGTGACTTCAGGTTCTTCAACATGGAACTAACTGCTCATGGAATGTGGCTTCATACCCCTCCCAGGTACAGTAGACAGGAATGAGTTTGGTTTACAGTATTCATTACAACCGGATATTGTTACTTGTTTATATGCCCATATGGAAAAACATGTTTGTACCACATGCATCTTGTTCTTGTGGTTGTAGACTTTCCTCATGGAATTCTTAACCCAGGGAGCATAAATTGTCTGAGGCTATGAATAATGTCTGCTATTGCATGAGACTTTAGTCTACCTCACTTTAGCTCCACCCTCCTTTAGAGTGGTAAATACTTTGCTGTACAAAAACTAACCCCATGAATCAACAGATGGGACTACGCAAAAACAAAAATCTCTGTACAGGATAGGCATAGCAATACATCTCTAGGAGTGGGAAACCTTCAATGGTCTCTTCTTGTGCAGAAATAGAACTTGGCAGGACAAACATTCCGGAGCCATTTACTTTCCTATGCACAAAGATTTGTAATCCTCTCCCTATGTTACAACAGCTACAAGATATAACTTAGGTGCTAGCTCAGCCCATAACATGGTTACCAAACTAGTGCAAGGACCTGAAGCTCAATCCCTAGAACCCACAAAGTATCAGCCATGGTAGTGCTGAGGAAGTCTAGGCAGACAAATCCTTGCCAGTAAAAGACCCCGACTCAAAAAGAAGGCAAGGAGTATCTAAGAAATGATAGCCATGTTTGTACTCTGGCCTCTACAAATGCAAACATACATGTACCAACACACACATAAACATGCACACATGCAAACCATGAACTCACATGCACAAAAAGATAATAATGTGATGGGGGAAATCGTACCAACAAAGAGATATGCTAACAGATGACATATTTCATCTCTCATCTTACATGGTTTTAATTTTCACTTTATTCCTGAATTGCTGACTTTGTTTTAGTGTTCATCTTGCTGCACAGCTCATTGCTTCCTTTTTCTGCACCCAGTCTACGGTATTTTCTCTTACTTCTCACACCTCTAACTCATATACTTTTCCTTTCGCTTACTTGATTCCTTCTTGTTCCCTTTCCTCACTCTCTTCCTCTTTTTAAATCTCTATTAGTAATATCTTCTCTGAGATTTATTACAATTGTCAAAACTATAAAAACAAGAGAATAACATTAAGAGCTGTAAGAGTAAGCACCACCTTACCTACAAAGACACATACATAGAAATGCTGGATCTCTTAAGAACTCTAAGTGTCAGGAATGCAAAGAATGATCTACTACATCAAGCCCTGAACTCAAAAACCTGCCAATCAAGAATGCCAAGCTACATAGTGAGTTCTAAGCCAGCTAGAGCTACATAAGACTCTCAGTTAAATAGTAGTAGTAGTAGTAGTAGTAGTAGTAGTAGTAGTAGTAGTAGTAATTTGGAATAATTCCCAACAAAATCATTTCAATTGCTACACAAACCCTTTCAAACAGAGAAAACAATCCCTTGCTCTGAAGCATTAGGCCAGCTATGACAGGGTGCACTAACAGGCCATTCCCCATAGACTTCACCTAGTCTGTCAATAAACTTTTGTAAGGAAAGTAATATCAGCCCCAATGAAATGTTCCCCTTTAGAAGAGTTGCCTTGGTCATAGTGTCTCTTCACAACAATGAAATCCTAACTAAGACATATACCTAAACACTTTACGTTAACTCCTGGGATATTTTATCAAGACACGTGTAAAAGAACACTCAAAGACAACGTTATTGATAATAGTCTAAAACTAAAAACTGCAAATATTTCAAGAAATGGTGGGTGAAATAAGTTACAGAATGTCTAAGCAATGCAATTCAAAAAAATAAATTACTATGGCACAAACTGTGGATTAATCTCACATGCATAATGTTAAGAAGAAAAAAAACCCAGATTCACTCCGCTCACAGCAATTTCAGGAGCAGACAAATTAGTTCAAAATCAGAATCTGGAGGTGGAGGAGAAACAGTATGTGTGGACTAGCAAGAAGCATAAAGAACCTTTCTGGAATTATGAAAATGTTCTGTGCATGGTTTGGGAGGTACTGGTGTTCATAGAGGCATCACTTCTCTTTAACCTGGGTTTAAAGGTAGTTGTAAAATACTAAATGGTGCTGGGGATTAGACTTGGGTTCTCTATAAGAACAGTAGATACTTTTAACCACCATGCCACCTCTCCAGATCAGTGATCTAAATCCTAGCATGATAAGGTCTTGATCTAGGTGTATATGTCTGGATATATTAGAAACTCCATAAATCTACAGACAATATACCTTTAAATGAATCATAAACCACTAAATAAATCTCTCATGTACTGATGTAAAAATACAGCTATAAGTCTCTGATTTAAAAAGGAATAGCTACATCAGTGGGCGGGGTATTGCAAACCTAAAATTCTAACAGTCAAAAGATTAATGCAGGAGTATCATGGAATCATCGCCAGCCTGGGCTACGATGCAAGCTCAAGGACAGTGTAAGCTACATAGCAAGACTCTGCTTTAAACAAAGGAGACCAGGAAGAGGGGATGGGGGAGAAAAAGAGGGAACTCTGTTTCATTAAAATATATACACATTTAGCCAGAGAGATGACTCACAGGAAAACATGCTTGCCACACACAGCTGAGGAACTGAAACCAGTCCCAGAACACACACAGAAGATGGATGGTGCAGCATGCGCCTGCAATCTCAGCATTCCTATAGGGAGATGAGTAGATAGGGGAAATTTGGTTAGGAGCTCCTTTGACAGGTAGCTTCTTGTGTGCAATGTGACAGGGTCCGTGAGATTCCCTTCCTCACCCAAGTGGGAAGAGAAAACTAACATGTAACAGTTGCCCTCTCTAACCTCCATATGTGCACAGAGGTGCAGATGTGTGCACATGCTCACATACATACCATGCACACAGAATAACATTCGCTTTTCCTAATAACCATATTCACAGAATATATCTTTATCAATAACCCAGATTTTATCTGGTTAATAATCAGGGGGAAAGAGGGATAGAAAGGAAAAACTTATGAAATAAAAAGTAAATTTTATCTGTATCGCCTGAAATGTATTAATGTTAACACATTTCAAACTGCAAAGTTAATACACTATTCTGAATTAAGTCTTAAATGCCTATAATCTCTTTAAAGACCAGAGAAGAGTGATGAACTTCTAACCAATCTTGGATGGAGACTGCTCTGTTTAATTTATTATATTTGCTTTTTTGTTTTTGTTGTTTTTCAGGACCTTTTAGAAACTAGGCAAGTGATCAATCAAATGAGCATATCCCTAACACTGGCTGTTTTCTTTAAATACTCCTTATATTTAAGATTGTTATGTTCTTAATTTAGTAAAGGAGAAATAATAATTGTTTCAACTTTTCCTCTAAACAAAGAAGAATAAACATAAGGGATTCCGTGCTGAGAAGGATGAAATGGGAACAGCCTGTTTCCAGACAGAGGACCTGTGTCATAGCGCCCACATACCACTCAGTGCTCCGACGGCTCCGAAGTTTAAGGACTTTCCATCCATTATGCTGGCATCACACTCAATCTCTCCTAAGAGATTTAGATTAGATCCTAGTCCTGCATTTGTAAAAGGAGAATCCTAAAAAAAAAAAAAACAAATTTAAATACTATTAGTCTTAAAAGAGAATTAATTAGTGTCAGTCCATAATCCCTTCTAAAAACTAGAAGGTTAAGAGAATATTTTTCAAGTTTCATGCAATATCAGTACTTCTCCAGTGACAAATGTCAAAAATATTATGAGAAAATTAGAGACCAATATATTTTGTAGAAATTAACACCAAAATCAAAAAAACAAAATCAAACCAAATCCAGCACAATATAAACAGGTGTATATATCATGAGCAAGAGGGATCTCCAGAAAACAATACTGATTTAATATCTGAAAAATAAAATTAATCAAAATACCCTATGTTAATGAAATATAAGAATCATGTGAAGAGACACAGGGAAAGGGCATTTAACAAATTACAATGCCCTTTCATCAAAACAAAACACCAGGTAACCTAGAAATAGAAAAAAGGTCCTTGCCATGATAAAGGAAACCTACAAAACACCTAAAGCTAACACTGCAATTACCAGGAAAAGGGAAAAAGACTGAATAGTTTCCCCTTAAGGGGTCCCTGCAGGTGTTATACAGGACCATGAACCTCACAAAGAGGGTAAGAATGAAAACCTGCTGCAGATTGACTTGGTCAACCTGGATTAGACTTCAGGAGTCCAATGCCAGGTGGTTCATTTCCAGCATATTTAAAGCACAGTACAATTTGGGAATAGGTTTCCAGGCAACAACCAGTCCAATCAGTCCAATTCCAGGTGCACAAGAAAAGCTTAAGGTGTAACTACATAGAGACTCTTCTGCAAAGTACATGTGACCATAAGGGTGTGTTCTATAGCTAAAAGGCCTAGAATCTCTGACCAGTAGCATAGAAGTCAGCAGGCCATAAAGTACATATGACATCTCACCTAAGGATGGGTAATGGTCTAGGGAGGGAAGAGTCTGGCATACTCATTCTGGGTAATCTGGATGAGGTCTGTTTCTACAGCAAAAGTGGGTGAGGTTTGCCTCCACCGATAGCACAAAGGTCACTTGGTTCTTAATAAAATCCTCTCTCAGCTTTCTGGATGGAGTACAGGGATATGATTTTCTCTCCTCCATTGAGGAAACAGCCCTGCACGACTAACCTCCTGGGTCTATTAGTGCTTCTGTGAGCACAGGGACCTCTGTGCCCCCAACATTCCCTAAAGTCAAAAACAACAGGAATATCTATTCTCACGACTTCTTACTCAACAACATGCAAGACAACCTTAGCAAGACAATTAGGCAAGGAAAAGAAATAAAGAACAACTAAACTAGAAAGAATCAAGAAACATCTCTATTTTTAAAATGATCTCTGGCACCTGTCATCATGCTGCAACCCTATTGAAAGACACTCAGGCCGGGCAGTGGTGGCATCTGCCTTCAATCCCAGCACTCGGGATGCAGAGGCAGGCGGATTTCTGAGTTCTAGGCCAGCCTGGTCTACAGAGTGAGTTCCAGGACAGCCAGGGCTACACAGAGAAACCCTGTCTTGAAAAAACAAAAAAAAAAGAAAGAAAGAAAGAAAAAGAAAGGCACTTGGTATCCTGTACCCATAGAAGAGTCACCAGAACTACCTCCTGCTACAGTTTGATAATACATATTTGCCTTACAAGCATGAGGATATGACTTTCATTCCCAAAACCCACATAAATAAAGCACACCATGGTAACATATGCTTATAATTGCAACACTGGCAAAGTTAAGACAGGAAGAACTCTCAGGCTCCTTGACCAGCCAGGCTACCCTAATTTACACATCCATGGCAGTAGGGAGACCCTGTCTAAAGGAAATCATTAAAAAGCACCCAGAAAAGCCAAAATGAACTTGAAAAGAACACAACTGGGAGACTCACAGAAATTAAGAATTATCTTACAAACGGCATAAAACTACGAACAGACAGCAACAGAACTGATAATCTAGACTAAGCCTTTACATCCATAGTCAAGTAAACAAGAATGCTAAGACAACTCATAAGTAAGAATAGTCCTTTCAGTAAATAGTGCTGGAACTAGACACCATGCATCAGAGAAAGAAACTGGATCTATAGCTCATAACAAATAAAAAAAATGAAGTCAAAGTAGATCAAAGATCTGCATGTAAGTTAAAACTACAAACTAGTTCTAACAAAACATAAAGCCAAAGCATGCCCTCCAGGCATGGTATCATATCTTCAAACCCAGGAATCAGGAGGCAGAAGCAAGCAGGATTTCTATACAGTCAAGGACAGCTAGTTACATGGTAAGATATTGGCTTTTATAAAAATGCACAATATTTTTTATTGAAATCAAAAGCACAAGCAACCTAAGGGGGAAAAAACAGATTAAACTGGAATTTATCAAAACTAAAATCTATGTTTCAAAAGACATTAAGGAAAAAGGAAAACTGAATCAAAGAAAATTTTTGCAAACCAAAACACTTATGAATGACTTCTATTTAGATTGCATAAAAATTCCTCAAACTTTTTTAAATGGGAAGAGGATATAAATAAACATTTCTCCACCAATATATAAATAGCCAATAAGAACATGAAAAGATGTTCAATGTCATTTGTTATCAAAACCACAATGAAATACTATTTCACTCCCACAGAGATGGATATAATTAGATATTAACACATGTTGACAAGGACATGGAAAAATGAGAACATGCATACACTTCTGAGGAGACTGAAAAGTACAGCTAATTTGAAAAGTATCTGGTAGGTCATCCAGAAGTTTAACACAGAGCTATCATTTGATCTCAACAATTCCATTTGTAGTATATTCAAGAAAAATGACAGTATATGTACTACCAAAACAGGTATATAAATATATAAAGCAGCATTTCTCAGTGACAAAAAAGTAAAAACTCAGTACTATCAAATGATATGTTAAATGAAGTATATCTCTATTCAACAGAAGTATTAATTAGCAACAAAAATATAGTGACATATTGATGCATAATGCAAATTGCAAGAACCTTTTTTTAAAAAACCATGCTAAGGAGAAAGAAGCCAGACACAAAAGCCATCTAAGTATCCCAATTATATGAAATGTGTGAGGTAGGCAAATAGTTAAGTAGAGTAGTGGTGCCAGAGCGTAGAAGGAAGACAGGTAATAACTGCTAATGGCTAAGGTGTTTCATTCTGGAGTGGTAAAATAAAGAACACTGGGCAGTGGTGTTAGTAGTAGAATGCTTAAATACACTATAATCTAACTATATACAACATGTATGTATACAACTTACAGTATACAATTATATCTCAAAAAGGCCACATAAGGCTGGTGAGATAGGGCTCAGCAGGAAAGTAGATGCCATGAACATCTGGCAACCTGAGTGCAATTCCCAGACCCCATAGTGGGATAAGAAGCCTAAGAAGAGAACTGACTCCCAAGGTTGTACTCTGACCTCCACGGGCTTCCTGTGGCACTCATATGCCCATATGTAATCAGAAAGGGGGATGGGGGGAGAGAGGAAGGGATAGAAATGATATAAATACAGTATACTCAAGTATGAAATTCTCAAACACAATTTTAAGATGCATTTTATACACAGAATAGGCAGGGCTCTTATAACTCCAAATTAAGAATGGTAGGCAATGTGTAAAATCCCAGAATAAGGAAATTGGATGCAGGAGGATCAGGAGTTGAAGGTCCTTCTCCACTACATACCAAGTTTGAGACCAGCTTGAGCTACATGACACCGACTCCAAGGGAAAAGAAAAATCTTAAAATCAGGCCATAATGAAAGTAAGTTTAGGGATCTGGAGTGATGACTCAGCACTTAGGAACATCTGTTGCTCTTGAAGACTCAGGTTAGATTCCCAGCACCAACATGGAGGCTCACAACTATTCATGACTCCAGTTCCAGAGGTCTGATGCCCTTTTCTGACCTCCACAGGTACTACGTACACATGGTGCACAGGCATATATACAGACAAAATGCTCAGGCATAGAATAAAATGAATAAACCTAATTTTAAAAAAATTTATAAGCTATAAGGTTAACAGAGCATAAAGACCTGCAATTGGATGGAGGTCAGTGATGTATTTGAAAACTAAAGAAAAAGACTATTGCACTCATAAGATCATGAATATGCCAAGTGTTGTTACTGGAGCCCATATCATATTTAATGTCCAACTAAAAATATAGACGGAAAGCTAATAATATAAAATCTCACAATTAAATGTCATTGAAACAAACCTCAAGGCTTATTTAACCTTCAATAAGGAGAAGAGTTAGTTTAGACTTAACACTACTAGAGTCACTGCATACAAGCCCAATCCAAAATAGCAAGCAGTGTGATAAGGCAATCCAGAAAATGGGGCCAATGTGGGTTAACTAAGTATTACTAAAAAAGGAGACTAGTTCTGGATCAATCTAATGCTTACCCAATATTCAGAGTTATCTACATACTTCAGCATTTCCCTATATTTCCACCAGATCCAAGAAACACTGCCATGACAATAATACAATTTCCAATACACATCTACCCACTGAAGGAAAGAAAGTCAGAGACTTAAGACCGGGACCAAAAAGTAAGATCACATGGTAGAAAATAAAATGCTGTACAATTAGAGAATAGAGAATAAGATAGAGAACAGAGACTGTAAGCATTCAATAAGGAATGGTGCATTAAGGAATACTGAAATCAGTAACAGGTTCCCAGGAGAACATGAATGCCTATGGGCAGTAAGGCTTGGTTTAGTTTAACTAACATTCCCTTTAGCAATTTCCATCGACTGCAACTCCCCCCCACCCCCGTCCTCCTTGCCTATAAGTTCCCACCTGCTTATGCTATAAAGTCGAATCCATTCTCTGTTCTACACTGTAAAACTCCTGCCAAGGTCCCTAGGCCTATCATAATAGTTCTCCCCTAAATAAAAACTGCCTTTAGGAGTTTCATGAATAATCTTTTCTTAAGTAGTAATCATTAGGAAAGTGTAAATTAAAACCACAAGATGCCACCACATAGCCACTAAAATAGCCATAATTAAAGAAACCGACAGTACTAAGGACTAGCAAGAATATGGAGCAGCTTCAACCCAAATACTACTAAGAATGCAAACAGAAAATCATTTAACAGGTTTGTCAAAATTTAGCATGCACTTAGCACAAACACAACAATTCTACCTTTAATTATACACTGAAGAGAAATGAACATAAGAAGTCTTCTATAAGACTTGATTTCACATTGATGTGAAGGATGTGATTACGTAACCCAGGCTGGTCTCAACCAAGTGCCCCCTTCATCTCTCAAATGCTAGGATTACAGACATGTATCACCATGCAGACTCACAAAAGATTTTGTAGAGTTAGATTTCTAACCAGGGAGTAGCCAGGAATCCTTTAAAACGTGTCAGACCCAGCCACTCCCTTGTTCAGGTTTGCCCTAAAACCCAATATCCTAATATTGTCAGCTTCCAAGGTCCTACAACACTGGTTCTCAACCTGTGGGTCACAACTCCTTTGGTATACATCTATCTCCAAGAATATTTATATTATGATTCATAACAGTAGCAAAATTACAGCTATGAAATAGCAATTAAATAATGTTGTGGTTGAGGTCACCACATCATAAGAAACTGTATTAAAGGGTTGCAGCATTAGGAAGGTAGAGAACCACTGTCCTACAGGGTCTGACCCATTCTGCCCTTTTTCAACTTGCTCCCTTCTATTGTCTACAGAGGAGCCTCACCCTGTAATCTCTTTAGGACACCAAGAATGTCTCATCCCAGATTTTATCTGTCATTCATACATCTCTTTGAAATGCAGAGCTTAGCGGGGAGTTCTAGCTAACAGAGAGGGTCAATGAAGATGGCGAGTGCAAACACATCATCTGTGTGAATAACTGATGATGCGTGGTGACAAGAACTAAAAAGACTAACACTAAGAAGTCAGTAGAGTATTCTCCTCTGACCGAAAGCTCTCCCCGCAGCTTCATTGCCCTTTCCTCTTCCATTCAGTCTCTGTTCTACTGTCATTACATCAGAGGCCCTCCTCTGACTAACTCACTCTCACAACACTCCCCATCTACTTGATGGTCCTGCTCACTACATTACTTTTTTTGAGACATAGTCTCATTGTGCAGCCCTGACAAAACTGGAATTCTCCATGTAAACAAATATCTGCCTGTCTCTGCCTCCCAGTGCTGGCTTTAAAGGTGTGTGTACTGACTAGTTTGACACAAGCTAGAGTCATTAAAGAGGGAGCCTTAATTAAGAAAATGCCTTCATAAGACAAGGCTGTAGGCATTTTCTTAATTAGTGATTAATGGGGGAGAGCCCAGCCCATTGTGGGTAGTACAATCCCTGGGCAGCTGGTACTTGGTTCTATAAGAAAGCAGACTGAAGGGCTGGAGAGATAACGCAGCAGTTAAGAGCACTGACTGCTCTTCCAGAGGTCCTGAGTTCAATTCCCAGCAACCACATGGTGGCTCACAACCATATGTAATAGGATCTGGTGCCCTCTTCTGGTGTCTCTGAAGAAAGCGACAGTGTGTTCATATACATGAAATAATTAAAAAAAGAAAGAAAGAAAGAAAGAAAGAAAGAAAGAAAGCAAGCAAGCAAGCAAACTGAGCAAGTCATGGGAACCAAACTAGTAAGCAGCACCCCTCCATGGCCTCTGCATCAACACATGCCCACAGGTTCCTGCCCTGTTTGATTTCCTGTCCTGACTTCCTTCAATGATAAACAGCAATACAGAAACATAAGCCAAAGGAACCCTTTCCTTCTTAAGCTATGTTGGGCATGGGGTTTCATCACCACAACAGTAACCCAAACTAAGACAACCCTAAGATAGTGTCCATCACTATGCCTTAAGCCAGCTAGATACTAATTGTTACATAATATTCGTATAGAAAAAATAAACAAAAAAACCCACAAGGCTTCAAATAGCAAGATCCCATTGATAGAAGGGATAGAAGAAGTGGCAAGTCAGGAGTTGCTCTACTACCACGATAAGGAAGCTTTTCCCTAAGATCTGGCAGCACCCAGCCAGCCAAGGCCAAGAGCTGCAACAACTTTACTTTTTCACTAGAAACCACACCCTGGGTTATCCAGTTAGTGTTCTTTGAAGAAAGCATAAAATAAGGACAGTCTGCACAGCTACAGAGTGTACTGTATCTTGGGGAATTTATTGTGTAACCTCTATTAACATCTCTTATAGATGCAAACAAGTCAGTTTCAAATACAGAAAAACCAGAATAGCATAATATAGAATCATTTTGTATAAAATGATTTATATCTGTCTAATCTCCAATATTTCTCTAAAGGAACTCAGACATCTATTGATAAATTATTGTAGA
>JADRCH010000019.1:12440372-12460490 GCA_019843965.1 Rhynchomys soricoides | reverse complement strand
AGAGCAAGGTGCAGGAGATTCACCCAGTGAGATGGAATGTAACAGAAACAAGGTACCTGAGCACAGGAAACCAGCCATGTGGTGGGTGGAGATCGGGGTAAATGGGATAGAGTAAGTTACGATCTCGTCAGAGGAGACTCTAGCTATATGGCCAAAGTATTTGGTAAACACTTTTTCTATTTTGAGGATGAATATTATTTCTGGAAGCATGGGGCTGGGAGGAAGAACAAGCACTAATTTCTACAGATCACTAATATACTAGTGTTCATAATCTATCTCAAGTGCAAATTCAACAAGCACATCTTAAAATGAATGAAACATCAGAGAATATATAATTTTAACCCATAAATAATAAAGTATTCTATTGAAATTATTTTAATTAAACTGCCTCTCCTGGCAAGCAAGTAGCTCTATTCATCTTAAAGTAAATTAGTGAGAAACAGCCTTAAAACAAACTTTCATGAATCTTTTCAAAGAGTAATAGGGTGTATAGATATAATATGCTCACGGGGATAGAATTTGCCTAATGTGTGCAAGATCCTGGGTTTGATTCCCAGAAGAGAAAGGAGGTACATATTCTATTACAGCTTCTTTCTAGTTAAAATGAGAAAAGTGGAATCCAGACCTGCCTGAGCTATGGTGACAGCCCATCCTAAGAGGAGGGGAGAGACAAAAATTAAATATTAAAAAAAAAAAACCAAAGCAGGGATTCTTTCTGGTCTGGGCCAGTGCCCTGAGTAGACCTTGGGCATGAACCAGTGGACCGGATCCTTCCAGTCTGGGCTGGTGCCCTGAGCAGACCTTGGGTGTAAACTCCTCAGCCAGTCCCACAACAACCAGAAGAAGTTCCACTCCCGGGTGCTCTAACACACCCAGGATCACAGATCACAGAAGCTTGGTCACACCAGGATCTCAAGGTCAAAGAAGCAGCTTGACTCCCAGGAGCTCTGTCACACCCAGGATCTCAGGATCACAGGATCACAGAGAGAGCTGGTCTCTGAGGACTTCTGACATAACAGGAAGGACAGGCTCCAGTCAGGTAAAGGGAGGGCAGATAGCACTAGAGATAACCAGATGGCAGGAGGCAAGCGCAAGAAAATAAGCAACAGAAAGCAAGGTTACCTGGCATCATCAGAACCCAATTCTCCCCCCATAGCAAGTCCTGGATATACCATCACACCGGAAAAGCAAGATCTGAAATCTGAAATCACTTCTCATGATGATGATAGAGGACTTTAAAAAGGACATAAATAACTCCCTTAAAGAAATACAAGGGAACACAGGTAAACAGCTAGAAGCCCTTAAAGAGGAAACACAAAAATCCCTTAAAGAATTACGGGAAAACACAATGAAACAGGCGAAGGAATTGAACAAAACCATCCAGGATCTAAAAATGGAAACAGAACAATATAGAAATCACAAAGGGGGACAATGCTAGAGTTAGAAAACCTAGGAAAGAGATCAGGAATAAGAGATACAAGCATCACCAACAGAATACAGAGATAAAAGAGAGAATCTCAGGGGCAGAAGATACCATAGAAGACATTGACACAACAGCCAAAGAAAATGCAAAAAGCTCCTAACACAAAACATCCAGGAAATCCAGGACACAATGAGAAGACCAAACCTAAGGATAATAGGTATAGAAGAGAGTGAAGATTCCCAACTTGAAGAGCCAGTAAATATCTTCAACAAAATTATAGAAGAAAACTTCCCTAACCTAAAGAAAGAGATGCCCATGAACATATAAGAAGCCCACAGAACTCAAAATAGACTGGACCAGAAAAGAAATTCCTCCAGTCACATAATAATCAAAACACCAAATGCACTAAACAAAGAAAGAATATTAAAAGCAATAAGGGAAAAAGGTCAAGTAACATATAAAGGTAGACCAATCAGAATTACACCAGACTTCTCACCAGAGACTGTGAAAGCTAGAAGATCCTGGGCAGATCTCATACAGATCCTAAGAGAACACAGATGCCCGCCCAGGCTACTATACCCAGCAAAACTCTCAATTACCATAGATAGAGAAAACAAGATATTCCATGACAAAACCAAATTTACACAATGTCGTTCCACAAATCCAGCCCTACAAAGGATAATAGATAGAGAATGCCAACACAAGGAGGGAAACTACACCCTAGAAAAAACAAGAAAGTAATCTTTCAACAAACCCAAAGAAGATAGCCACACAAACATAAAAATAACATCAAAAATAATAGGAAGCAACAATCACTTTTCCTTAATATCTCTTAACATCAATGGACTCAATTCCCCAATAAAAAGCCATAGACTAAGAGACTGGATATGTAAACAGGACCCAGCATTTTGCTGCACACAGGAAATGCACCTCAGTTACAAAGACAGACACTACCTCAGAGTAAAAGGTTGGAAAGCAATTTTCCAAGCAAATGGTCCCAAGAAACAAGCTGGAGTAGCCATTCTAATATCGAATAAAATCAACTTTCAACCAAAAGTTATCAAAAAAGATAAGGAAAGATACTTTGTACTGATCAAATAGAAATATTTAGGGGGTAACTTCAGCAAGTGTTATAGGTGTCTGATGAGTCTCAGTGTAATAATGGCCTTGGGAAACGCAAAGGAATGTTGCTCTTTGCTCAGAGGGAAGCTAACATATCTTCAAGGGAGAACATTGGAGGTATTTGAATTTTATGGTCACATTAGGGAGGTGAATCCTGTATATTTTAGAAGGCTAATATTTATTTTCTCTGAATTTAGTCAGGAGTTGTCAACTTATTTCTAGTTGAGTGCGACAGTAGTAAGGGTTTCAAAACCTACTGAAAACAAGTAACATTAAACCTGTGATTTATGAGATTAGGTTGTGTGCTATTTTCACTGAAGTCAACTTTCCTTTGTCATTTCAAAGGAGAAAAAAATGAATGGCCTATAAAACTGTAAGAGTTGATCTGTCAGAAATAATTTCCAATTGCATAATGATTTTACAAGGTGATTTAATTTATTTTAATCATATTTATAATGTGAAAATATAAGATGATGATAATATTGGCTTCTAAAGTTTTAGCCTAAAAAATAGTATTTTAATTATTATAGAAATTTCTACAAGTATTTTATAATTTATTAATTCTGTATTTAATTTTGACATGCTTCTCATAATTCACCATTGTATATAATACTGTGATAAATATCCCAGAGTACATACATATTTTTGTCAACATAAATTCCTAGCAATAAGTTTACTAGATAAAATTTTATGCACAATTTAAAAAAATATAGATAAGATTACCAACCTTATTCATAACTTCAACTCTTTCCATTGATACTCTGAACTCACAAAGACAACTGAGAGTTTACCAACCTTTGGCTAGAGAGTATCAATCAGTAAAAAGTTATCAACTTGTCAAAAGGAATGTAATTACCATTAGAATGCATTAAGCAAAAAATTTTAAGTATTTTACATTTAATAGATTATATTCTAACTTCAGACAACTAGATGAAGAAAAAAACTTTCACAATAAGCTGAGATCTTGTTCAAATATCACTGACAGGTTTTTTGTTGTTGCTCTGGGTTTTTTGTTTGGTTGTTCTTTTTGTTTTGGTTTGGTTTTGCTAAATCTAATGGATAGTTTTCACCAGAACTCAATAAAGCCACTTTTTGAAGAAAAAAGAAAAGAAAAGAAAGAAACCACTGATTATACAAAAAAAAAAAAAAACCACAAACCTAAGCAGTATGCCTATCTTAGCCAACACTATTCCAAAAAATTATTTACTCTCTAGTATTTCCTTATTGGTTCATAATATCTACAGGATGAGGGATGACCAATGAAACTGAGTTGCTAATTTAAAAAAAAAAAAAAACACTCAAAACACTCAACATACACACACACACACACACACACACACACACACAAACGCCCATGCATATGCATGCACACCCACACACTATTTGGGAACATATTCAACAATCAGTTAAGTTCAAATTTCCAAAAACTAAATGATTGAAGGTTTTCCCATTTAAATTCCTTTGTGGTAGTATAAGTTAAGATTCATTCATTCAACAAATATTTATTGGGCGGCTATTGCCAGGCAATTTTTTTCCCGTAAAAAGCCAGATATATTAAATGATTCAGACTTGTGGACCACACAATGCTTTAACTACTCAACTCTGCCACTGAGGTAGAAAAGCAGCCAGAAAAAAATACACAAGTGAGTGAGCATAGCTGTATCCCAAAAGCACTACATTTTGTACCCTAGCATTTGAATTTCATATAATTTTCTAGTATCATAAAATATTAGTTTTCTTTTGATTTTGTTTCAATCATCTTAAAAACTAAAAGCCACTATAAGTTTAAAGACCATCAAAATTAAGCAGAAAGCCCTTTTGGCTTTTTGAGCCAAATTTGCTAAATAAATAGTATGCTAAATCATAAGGCTTATTTATAGCAATACACAAAACAGAATATAGTATTCCAACAAGTAGCCTCAACTCCTACTATAGGAGGCAAATGCTAACAAATTAAATACAGAGGCTAAAGGTATACTCAACACTGTCAAGGCCCAGAGTTCCATATCAAGAAAAGAGTGACACAGCCAGGGCAGGGAAGGGAATAAAATACAGATGTCCCTTGGTATTTGAAGAGGGTAAGGTTCAGAATATCTCCGCCATGCTCAAATCCTGTTGCTCAGTGATAAAATGCTTTCTTATCATGCATGAGGTCTTCAGTTTAACCCAAATATTATCTAGTATTATGAAAAAAACGAAAATGTTTATAGACCTTGAATGATGCCTGCAATACTCAGAAGGCTGAAATGGGAGCAACACACATATTCAAAGCCCAATGGGGAGGGCTGAAGATCACTGATCTACCAGAGGACCTGAGTTAAGTTCAGAGGACCTGAGTTAAGTTCAGAGCACCTTCATGGTAGCTCACAAACCATGTTAACTCTTGTTCCAGGGGATCCCATACCATCTTCTGACCACCAAAGGCAGCAGTCTCACACATGATGCACAAACACACACGCAGGCACTTTAAATATAAAGGACAAGTGGGGCAGACTGGGTTACCCAGCTAAATAAAAAATAATATCAAACACAGTGGCTTAGGTCTATAATCTTAGCACTCAGGAAATTGAGGCAGAAAGAGCTACATGAATTCCAAGCTATCCTTACTACCTATGATAATATAGTTGCTACACTGTATCATTTAAAGAATGACAAGAAAAACTGTACATATTCAGTACAGATACAAATTTCAGTTGGAATATTTTTTGATCTGCAAAATCAAAAGTTAGCTATAAAGATTCAGAAATCATTGCTGCCTAGACTGATTATAAATTAGATGGCATATCAGACAACAGTAAATATAATAATGAAAACCAAAAATATAAGATAGATTGTGGTCAGAAAGCTAAATAGAGACAAGCAGACCACAAATGTGTCCCTGATTTAGTCTTTCTTTTGTTTCTTCTGACATTATTTCAGACCTAAACTTGCAATATAATCAACTCTCCAGGAAAAAAAGAAAGAAAGAAAGATGGCACAGTGGGTAAAGGAACAAGGCATCATGTCTGACAACCTGAGTTCAATCCCCTGGATCCATAAGATGGAAAATCCTCTGGCCTAGACTCCATGGCACATGTGTGTCAACACACAAAAATTAAATGAATAAAATTTTAAGTAGTCTAATAATCAGAATATATACAGCTCTTGTACAACCTTGAATGATCAGAAAAGAAAAATATTAAATGGGCAAAGGACATGAGGGGACATCAACAGGCATTTTTCCCAAGGACATACAAAATGGCCTACAACATGTAACTTCTATTAGGGAAATAAAGAACCAATGATAAGGTACCAATTTCACCCACAAGGACAGCCTGACTGACAGGAAAAAATGTAATAGGAGTTGGAAAGCCCTTCCCATACACTGTTACAGCAATGAAAAAGTGGTTCATCCCATAGTCATGGAAAACAGCACGATGGGTCCACAAAAAGTATAATGTACAATCAACATGTGATACAGAAAGTCTACCGATATATACAAAGAAATTAAACTTAATTCTTCAATATTTGTGCAGGGCTCTTCACACCAAGGTGTTCACAATAGCCAACAGGTGGAAACCACCCTTATAGTCATCAGTGGATGTCTAGAAAATAGGGCTGTGGTATTTACAAAAACAATGCTGACTAGGCCTCCCAAAAGAGGAATAAAGTGCTGACAGATGCTGCAATGAGAAAGCAAAAGCACACTCCACTGACCTGGGGAGAGGCGCACACAAAAGGTAGGGCTTAAGTTACATGAATTATCCAGAGAGAACAGACTGAGTCGAGAGCTGATGGAAGACAAGGAAAGAGTAACTGCCTAACAGGTCTGAGGATTCTTTACAGGAATAAAAATATTTGAAGGAAGATGGGAAACTGTGTTACAAAGCACTGTGAACATACCGATCGTTACTAATTTTTCAACCTGCCATATGACTTTCACCTCAATTAAACATACAAAAGTACAACATGCAAAAAGTTCAATGATTCTACATATGTCAAGTTTTATAACTCACAAAATATTGTTACCTTAGAGTCATTGGGGCCTTCTACAGGGGCAGAAATGTTGTGTGTCCTGGTCCAAGTGCTGTGGACACAGGAGTATTGTTCACTATGAAAAATTATTAGAGCTGCAAATAAACTATGAATGTACTAACTTTTTAATATATATACTATACCAAATAAAAAAACTTTAAAGCCATAATGCAAATTTCTCAGAATAAAACAACTGAAGTTTTTGAAGACTGTTACCACCATGGATCCAATGAGTGTCTGCTCAAAATGAAAGAATCAGTGAGTGAAATTCTCCATTCTCCACATCCAATGTCTCATTCAGATCACATGAGTTAAATCTAAGGATTCTGTTGATTTTGGGGTTGTTCTTATTTTGTTGTTTTTTAATGAGCTATAAGACATGGCTCTAACATAGTTGCACCATGCTCCTTGCTTTGAGACACTCATTTCAATCGCTCCCTAAGATGCTTAACTTCACTCTCTCTGTGAAACCCATTTTGGGAAAGTATCTAGTGTCTATCAACAGTAGCACAGGGGAAATAAGAAGTACAAAGCTACACAACTATGAAACACTGCAAAGGTGATCACTTGGTAGCAGGATTCACACTACAGTAAAGATGTGAGTGAGAACAAGGAAAATTATGGGATGACTGGCAAGCAGGCAGGCATAGTTTTTTTTCTAGGCAATCACTGGTGATAGTCACAAATATTGTATGAAGCACAAGCGTGCTCTTTACTAAGAATGAGGGTAAGCTAAATGGTGGTGGAAGCCAAATACTCTTTAGAGGGGTTAGCAAAACAAAGACGGGAAATGAAGGCTTGGATTCAGGGTACAGCTTTCACCACAAATACTCAGCAGTGTTTCACCTCATGACAACAGGCTGAGCAAGAATTTGGTTCAACCTTATTTAAAGCATCAAGTTCTTTGATCTGTTTAGCTGCAGCTCAAAATCTATGGGGAGATACACTTGGGTAATGGTTCAAAATTTCTGACTAGTTTTTGAAAACTTGTTAGTTTGATTTGGAATTTATTTCAAGAGTAATAAGCTATTTAAATTTTGAGAGAATTTCTTTTTACAATTTTCAGCCTCTGGGAGCATGAAATTACTGCCAAACTATCAATTCATTTTGTTGGCCCTTTTAACAAGGTAAACTTGACATCTTGAGGCAAGACTGTTTTCAGCCATACCTTAAAACAGTATTAGTCACAGACAAAAGCTCTGAACTCAAGGGTCAGCTGTCATTCAGTTACAGTAATTTGTAGTCCTGAAAAAGAGTACACTCCATTTGGCCAGACCTCCATTTTCTCTTTATTTTTTTTTTCCTTTATTGGATATTTTCTTTATTTACATGTCAAATGTTATGCCCTTTCCAGGTCTCTCCTCCTGAAACCCCCTATCCCCTTCCCCCTCCCCCTGCCTCTATGAGGTTGCTCTCCCACCCACCCACTCCCATCTTCCCTCCCTGGCATTTCCCTACACTGGGGCATCGAACACCCTCAGGCTGAAGGGTCTCTCCTACTGATGTCCAACAAGGCCACCCTCTGCCACTTATGCAGCTGAAACCATGGGTCTCTCTATATGTATTCTTTGGTTGGTATTCTAGTCCCCGGGGGGTCTGGGAGAGTCTGGCTGGTTGACACTGTTGCTCCCCCCATGGGGCTGCAAACCCCCTCAGCTCATTCAGTCCCTTCTCCAACTCCTCCATCAGGGATCCCGGGCTCAGTCCAATGGTTGTCTGCAAGCATCCGCCTCTGTATTTGTCAGGCTCTGGCAGAGCCTCTCAGGAGACAGGCATATCAGGCTCTCATCAGCAAGCACTTCTCAGCAATTGAAATAGAGTCCAGGTTTGGTGGCTATAAATGGGATGTATCCCCAGGTGGGCAGTCTCTGGATGGCCTTTCCTTCAGTCTCTGCTCCACACTTTGTCTCCATATTTCCTCCCATAAGTCTTTTGTTCTGCCTTCTAAGCAGCACTGAAGCACCCACACTTTGGTCTTCCTTCTTCTTGAGCTTCATAAGGTCTGTGAATAGTATCTTGGGTATTCTATGTTTTGGGGCTAATAACCACTTATCAGTGAGTGTATACCATGGGTGTTCTTTTGTGACTAGGTTACCTCACTCAGGATGATGCTTTCAAGTTCCATCCATTGGCCTAAGAATTTCATGAAGTCATTGTTTTTAATAGCTGAGTAGTACTCCATTGTGTAAATGTACCACATTTTCTGTATCCATTCCTCTGTTGAGGGACATCTGGGTTGTTTCCAGCTTCTGGCTATTATGAACATAATGGAGCATGTGTCCTTGTTATATGTTGGAGCATCTTCTGGGTATATGCCCAGGAGTGGTATAGCTGGGTCCTCCAGTAGTACTATTTACAATTTTCTGAGGGTCTGCCAAACTGAATTCCAGAGTGGCTGTACCAGCTTGCAATCCCACCAGCAATGGAGGAGTGTTCCTCTTTCTCCACATCCTTGCCAGCATCTGCTGTCACCTGAGTTTTTGATCTTAGCCATTCTGACTGGTGTGAGGTAGAATCTCAGGATTGTTTTGATTTGCATTTCCCTGATGACTAAGGATGATGAACATTTCTTTAGGTGCTTCTCAGTCCTTCGAGTTTCCTCAGTTGAGAACTCTCTGTTTAGCTCTGTTCCCCATTTTTTGATAGGGCTAATTGGTTCTCTGGAGTCTAGCTTCTTGAATTCTTTGTATATATGAGATATTAGCCCTCTATTGGATGTAGGATTGGTAAAGATCTTTTCCCAATCTGTTGGTTGCCATTTTGTCCTATTGACAGTGTCCTTTGCCTTACAGAAGCTTTGCAATTTTATACACTGAATCTAATAGAAAGTGGGGGAAAGCCTGGAACACACGGGTACAAGGGAAAATTTCCTGAACAGAACACCAATGGTTTATGCTCTAAGATCAAGAATTGACAAATGGAACTCCATTTTCTCTTGAAAAAGAGAAGCTATAATAATCAGAATATATACAGCTCTTCAATAACTTCGAATGATCAGAAAAGAAAAATGTTAAATGGGCAAAGGACATGAAGTGACATCAACAGGTATTTGACTTTTTTTTAAAGACTTAATTATTTATTTTATGTATGAGTACACTGTGGCTATCTTCAGACACACCAGAAGAGAGCATCAAATCCCAATACAGATGGTTGTGAGCCACCATGTGGCTGCTGGGAATTGAACTCAGGACCTCTGGAAAAGCAGTCAGTGCTCTAAACCACTGAGCCACCTCTCCAGCTCAGGTATTTGATTTTTGTATGATCGCTTATACATAGGTATCCAGACTTTTCCATGAGTCTCTTAATATTTAAATGCTGAAAACAAAATCCAAATGTTTAAAGACTTATTTTTATTTTATGTATAGAAGTGCTTTATCTACATGTACGTAAGTGCATTGTGTACATGTAGTTCCCACGGAGACCAAGTCATCTGATCCCCTTGATCTGGAGATTCAGGTATGGTGAGCTGCCATGAGAGTGACAGAAACTCACTGTGGGCCTTCTGTAAGAACAGTAATTGATCTCAACCACTGGTCCACTTCTCTAGCTAACAAGTTTGAACTTTTAAAGACTAGTATATGAGCCCATCCACACACATCTGTACATTTTCTCTTTTTGCAACCTCTGACTTTCGATATTTTATAAAAGTTTAGGTCTCATGCTTTTGCAGAAGTAGGATCTTGACCTTTGGGTAACTGGGTCATGCCTCAGAAGGGAGATCTTATGGGACTGTCTGGTAGTTCTCGGAGAAACTGTTTTGGTTTTATTGTTGTTTTTGTTTTTGTTTTTGTTTTTTTTTAAGAGGAAACTGTTTGAAGTCTGAGTTTGGCCCCTCCCAGGTTTCTGTTTCTTGTTTTAAGACATGGTCACTTGTTCCAACATGCCATCCCACTATCTGCCATTCACCATGAAGTCTTGAGCAGAATTCAGCTAATGAAGGCACCATAACACTGAACTTCCGAATTTTTGAGTTCAATACTTTCTCTAAAAAGTTCAGTTTCTGCTATTTCTTCATTACATCAGCAAAAGGCTAATTCAGTGGACAACTCAGAGGTCTGCTTATACACCCACTCTGAACATCACAGTTAGTGGACCTGGGACTTGCCCTCCATCCTCTCTTCAGCTTGCCAATTTACCACTTCTCTGAATATCCTTTAAGATATAAGGTAGACTTGATGGGTGTAAGCTGACCAATTTCTTTAATTCTAAATAAAGATTCAAGGAAAATACAACAAAATTTTTACTTTCAATACATTTCATTTAGTTGTGTTAACCACTCTTTGCACCATAAATAATTGATATGGTAGGCAATGACAGAAATCTATGTATGCAAATCACACAAAAAAAATGACATTTTAATTTAAATTAACACTAAAATTATATTAACATTCCCATAAATGTTAATATAAACTGAACCCAGAAGTCAGATTTTCAGAACAGAAACTAATTAAGAAGTAGGACTACAGTTCAGTGATAGAGCCCTTCCCTACCATACACCTTGGGTTTAATGCCCAGAACCATGAAAAAAATTTTTGAACAGAATAAGCACTAAAAGAACTGGGAGTAATTAACTACTTCTTTTTAATATCACAGGACCACAGAAAACAAAGTATATACCAAATAGATGTGCTTACACCTTAAAGCATTCCAGGGATGTAGCATGCAGCTCTCATAATGCAGAGGAAAATTTACCATTATAAATATGCTCACATTATGCTTGTATATAAAAACAAGTTGATGTTTGCAAATTCATACTCAGGTAACTGAAATAAGAACTAGAAAAATGTACTTTTCTAGATGTGTGGAAAAGGCACTTGGGGTATCCCTATGCTGCCTGGTCTCAATCTGTTTTTTATGATATTCTTGAATACTCAGTTATATACCAACATTTCACCCAAAAACTAGGCAATTAGAAGTAATGAAGACACACTTTACTGAGATGCATACTAAGTGTGTTTGAAATGTTAGCAAATTATTACAGTTTTAAAGAGTAGAAAGTTCAAGAACTAATAAACTTTAATTAAGACACCACAATTAGCCAGAAACCATTTTTATTAGACCCAATTGAAGTCTTTTTCATTCATTAATACTAAACAATATGTCATACTTTGAAAAAGATTCAATTATCCAAAAGGGTCTTAAGGAAATAAAACTTTCCACTTTCATTCCATAACAACAGAATATTCCTTCTTTACTTGGCGTTCTCTCTTTCCTCTCTTCCTCAGGACATATTTGCAGATGCTCTGGCTGCTCTGCAGGCATGCTCAGAGTTCTTGCTGTGATTGATCAAAGTTGGAATGCCTGAGGAAATTACTCAACTAGACAGCCCGGAATTGTATCCAGCCGAATAGTTACAGTGCTCAACTTAAACACGTGTTAAAGTAATATCTTATATGTCCTAGCTGTAAGTTGAAAGAACACTTGTTTGCATCACACTCTGAATGCTAAGGTTTAATATTAGTAACAGCTCATTTGTTAAAACGGTTCAACTATAAAAAGACAACATACTTTTGCTGGGGAAACAATAGCTCATGTACTAGAAAAACTCTTATGATCCTAAACGATGTAAAATCTTTTGAAAATATCAGAAATTCTGAAATAAGTTATTTTATTTGTACATTGAAGCATTTGTTAATCTGGCATGAGCTGTCAAAACTCTAATCATACTTTCTTTAAAATAGTTAACAAAAATCATTATACGTCCTTCTTTATTAATCTACCTAATCATCAAATAAACAAAATGTAATTATTCAGACAATGACATCATAGCAGGTTTTTCCACACTTTTAACTAAAAGCCACAGAGCTACAGTACAAAGAATTACTTGTGAAACATAACAGAAATCTGTAAGCTAAACTACTGGCTTCATGACTTGCACATCTGAAATAGTTTTAAAGTGTTTTAGTTGGATTCATTATGATGTCCAGGAGGAAGTCAGCACACATAGTACCTGAACTGTTCTTTCCATATGAGCTACAATAAAAAGACAAATGCAGCTATTTCACCACCACTGCCAGATTTGGCAGCCACTTATAATTCCCTTCAACCTAAGTCATTAAACCTTTTAACCATGTTGACAATTATGTGGAAATATCACTCAAATAGAACTTACCAGATCATGGAATTACAGCATTTACACCATCCTTCTTTCATGACATAATTGGGGGTGGGAGTGAGGGATAATTACAAGCTTTTAAGTCATCTACTAACTATATTTCTTTTTATATAAAGATGTCTAGGGGCTGGAGAGATGGCTCAGTGGCAAAGAGCACTGACTGCTCTTCCAGAGGTCCTGCCTTCAATTCCCAGCAACCACATGGTGGCTCACAACCATCTGTAATGGGATCTCATGCCCTCTTCTGGTGTGTGTGAAGACAGAACATCCATATATATAAAATCATATTTTAAAAAGATTTCTAGCCTACTAAAAAATTGTGTTGACCTCTACAGATATGCCAGAAGACAAAAGTATAAATGAGTTTCCTACTCTGAATTTTGTGAGCTTAGTACATTGTATAGTGTTGATGGCCTGTGCCAAGAAATACAGATGCTAGGGACTGTCGGGAAATGCATAGATTAGGCATGAGCCTAGTAGATGTGAAGTGCAAATTATTGCCAATAATACTCCTTAGCAACAGAAAGGACCAAAGAACTTTTGTTAAGCAGGATGTTCTCAATTTAAAATTGTTTTATACAGTAACATATGATCCTTACTTGTTTACACATTAAGAGTTAGGCACACTCACATACCACATGATGCTCAAGAGGAAGGAAAACCAAAGAGTGGATGCGTCAGTCCTACTTAGAAGGGGGAACAAAATAATCAAGGGAAGTAGAGGATGGGAGGAACTTGGGAGGAAGAGAAGAGGAGAGGGGAAAAAGAGGGGAAGAATCAGGTATGGGAGGAGATGGGGGAGATGTACAGAGGGCCTGGAAATTGAACAGAGGTGTGTAGCAATGGGGGAGGGGGAACTAAGGAAAGTCCCAGACACCAGGAAAGCAAGACACCAGGACACCACAGGGATGACATTAGCTGAAATACCCCACAAAGGGGAGGGAGAACCTGTGGAGGCCATATCCACAGGTTAGGCATGGCCCCCTGGTTGAGGAATGGGGCCACCCACCCATCTTCAAATTTTTAATCCCAAATTACTCCTATCTAAAGGAAATACAGGGACAAAGAGTGGAGCAGAGACTGAAGGAAAGGGTCATCCAGAGACTGCCCCACCTGGGGATCCATTCCACATGCAGACACCAATCCCAGACACTATTGCTGATGCCAAGAAATGGTTGCTGACAGGAGCCTGATACAGCTGTCTCCTGAGAGGCTCTGCCAGATCCTGACCAATACAGATGTAGATATACAAAGCCAAACATTGGACTGAGCGCAGGAACCCCAATGGGGAAGTTAGGACAAGGACTGTAGGAGCTGAAGGGGTTTGCAACCTCATAGGAAGAACAACAATATCAACCAACCAGACCCCCCAGAGCTCCCAGGAACTAAACCACCAACCAAAGAATACACAGGGGGTACCCATGTCTCCAGCTGGATATGTAGCAGAGGATTCCCTTATCTGGCATCACTGGGAGGGGAGCCCCTTGGTCCAGTAGAGGCTTGATAACCCAGGATAGGTAAATGCTAGGCTGAGGTAGGAGTAGGTGGGCAGTTGGGGGAGCACCCTCATAGAGGCAGGGGGACGGAGGAAGAGATAGGGGCTTGTGGAGGGGAAACTGGGAAGGGGGATAACATCTGAAATGTAAATAAATTTTAAAAAAGGGGGAAAAAAGAAAATAAACATCACTAAAAAAAAGTTAGGCAGAAGATAAACACAGAAATGATGGGAACTTTTTAAACAGAATTTTATATAATTTTGAAGCAAGATTTATATGATATTGTTAAGATCCCTAAAAATTCTATGCCACATTTCTTCTAGCTTCTTTTCCAGATTCTGAGTTAGAACTGAATTTAAAGAGACACAATTTTTTTTTTTTTTTGAGACAGGGTCTCACTGCGTGGTTCTGGCTGTCCTAGAATTCACTATGCAGATCAGACTAGCTTTAAATTCACAGAGATCTTCCTGCTTCTGCCTCCCAAGTGAGATGATTAAAAGAGTTTGCCACTACAGCAGGCTTCGGTGTATCTATCTATTTTGCACACACACACACACACACACACACACACACACACACAAATCAAAGGGCAGTCTTCCGGACTGAAGAAATGGCTCAAGTGGTAAAAGTGCTTGCTGCCCAAGCCTTAAGGCCAAAGTTCAGATCTTTGGTGCCCACATAAAAATACCAGGTGTGGATGCTAGAGAGATGGTGTGCACTACTCTCCCAGAGGACCTGAGTTCAACTACCAGAAACCACATTAGGCAGATCACAACCATGGGCACCTGCACCTACATGAACATGCAGACACATACTCTTAAGTAAATCTTTAAAGCAAAACAAAGCCATATGTGGCATAACTTACCACACTTGCCTGTAACCCTGGCACTGAGAGGCTGAGATCTTTATCCTCAGTGAGCCAGAGTAATAGACCCGGTCTCAAGAATAAGGTAGAGAGCACTAGAGGAGAACACCTCAAGTTGCACTATGACCGTCACATATAGGTACAAGCATGTATTCAGTCCTGTATGCTCACTCACACACATGCACGTACATGCAAGCGCACACACATGTACACTCACACTTTTTTTAAGTTATAACAGCTAGTTTCCTGGGACTGAGGAGGTGCATCAAGGGTAGTTAAAACAGCACTGCAGGTAACAGCCTTGCCCACACCTGATAACCTGAGTTCAATCCCAGAACCCCGTACAGAGAGGACCAATTCCCAAAAGTTCTCCTAACTTCCATAGTTGAAAAAACAATGTTTTTAAACAAACAAATAAAGAATTTCCTTGATTGATGACTGATGTGAGAGAGCCAGATCACTGTGGACAACGCTACCCCTGGGCTGGTGGTCCTGACTGCAACAGGCGATGGGAAACAAGTCAGAAAGCAGCACTCCTCCATGGTCCTCTAGGTTACTGTCCTGTTTGAGTTCTTGCCCTGACTTCCTTTTAATGATGGACTGTGATGTGGAACTGTATGCTGAAATAAACCCTTTCTCCTCCAAGTGGCTACTGGTCACAGTACTTTATCACAGCAATAGAAACCCTACTTCAAACAAGAACCGGTACCAGAAGTAGAATATTGCCGTAATAGACTTGAGCATATTTAAAGGATAGTGGAGGATTTTGGAACTTTGGACTGGGAAATCACTGAGTGTTCAGAGCTTGCTGGGCTGCTGTGGGAATCTGGAAGGTAAGAATGCTAAAGGCAGTGCAGACTACTGAGCTTGGCTTATCAAGTTTCAGAGAGAAGTTCTGGAAGTCACATAAAGACTCTATTAAGGCTTGTTGGCATTGTGAGTCTTAAGTGTCTGTGGTTCTAGTCAGCTGGAGCTGAAATATCAGCTATCGTTATGAAGAGACTTGAACTTCTAAAGTAAAATCTTTGCTTCACTGGGGCAACTGACACTGATCAACTAGGGATGGGGTTGGCTGTATGTCTTAGCCAGGGTTTCTATTCCTGTACAAACATCATAACCACGAAGCAAGTTGGGGTGGAAAGGGTTTACTCAGCTTACTCTTCCACATTGCTGTTCATCACCAAAGGAAGTCAGGACTGGAACTCAAGCAGGTCAGGAAGCAGGAGCTGATGCAGAAGCCATGGAGGGATGTTTCTTACTGGCTTGCTTCCCCTGACTTGCTCAGCTTGCTTTCTTAAAGAACCCAGGACTACCAGGCCAGGTATGGCACCACCCACAATGGGCCCTCCCACCCTTGATCACTAATTAAGAAAATGCCTTACAGCTGGATCTCATGAAGGCATTTCCTCAAAGGAGGCTCCTTTCTCTGTGATAACTCCAGCTGACACACAAAACTGGCAAGTACACTGTACTTAAAGAGGCCAGCATCATTAAGGTGAAACCTTTGGAAGTATTCCCAAAGTCAGCACAGAGAAGCTGTGGTCCAGCAGGGGCTAAGGATGTAGCTTATTCTGGCAGCTGAACTTGATAATGTGTAAGAGTTTCCAAAGTGGTACTGATTTTAAAGGCATAAAGAGCAGCTGAGAGTTAGCACTGTACAACAGGGTTACAATCTTTTGTGAGAGGCTACTGGTGAAGATACAGACTCGGATGAGGTAGAAGGCCAAGGACTGAAGGGTTAGTGGGAGGCTTGATACTATGTGGCAAGGTCAGAGTCCCTGAAGAGAGCCCAGTAGAGGATACTGGTGAACATGTACCCTAGTTGCGGATACCACAGCATTTTGGAGATAACAGTATTGTATGACTACCACCAAAGACAGCAGCAGCTCTGAAGCAGAACTAGCTTTAGCCTAGGACACAAGTTATGGAGATGGCAGAGCTAGAGAAACAAAGCCCATTGGAGCCCAGAGGCCCATGACCGTGAGGGTTCTACTGTTGGACTCTGTTTTACTTTGATTTGATTGTACTGTGCCCTGCTTTTTCCCTTTTGGAGTAAGAAGAGTATTTAACTTGTTTTTTGATTGTATAGAAGGTTAAGAGACTTAGGAATTTTACAGAGACTTTGGATATTAAAAAAAAAAAAGTTGAATTATAAACGAGACCTTGAATGTTTTAAAGAGACTGAACTTTTAAAATGTTTGAGTTTTGAAGACTGTAGGGCTTTTAAAACTTAGACTATCTTACATTGTCATATCAACATTAACATGACATCCTAGAGAATAAAGCTATAGCTTGATAAGTGGTGTGTTTGTGTATTAGGTTGAAAAGAGATCAACTGTCCAGATTAGTTTTTTAGCAACTTGACTAAGATAGTCATTAGGAAGAAGTAATCTCAATTGAGAAAATGTCCAGACAGACAGGTCCATGGGAAAGACTCAGGGGCATTTCCTTGACTGATGATTGATGTGGGAAGGCCCAGCTCACTGTGGGCAATGCTACCCCTGGGCTAGTGGTCTAGATGCTCTAACAAGGCAGGCTGAGAAAGTCACTGGGAACAAAATCAGCACTCCTCCTTGGCTTCTGAGACAGCTCCCGCCTCTAGGCTTCTATAGCCCTGTGTGAGTTCCTACCCTGACTTCCCTCAGTGATTGACTGTGCTATACAACTGTAGGTTAAAATAAATCCCTTCCTCCTCAAGTTGCTTTTAGTCACGGTGTTTTATTAAGTAAGAAAGCCTAACTTAGCCCTAGTTTTAATACCTAGCACATCCCTCCCCCCCAAAAAAGAAAAGGTAGACTTCAAATTAAATAGTCTATGGCTACACAGAAATGAAGTATGCAGAAGACTTTTGGCCAATATCTTTGCTAACAAAAAGAAGAAAAATTGTAAAACTATAAAATTAATGTTTGAAATAATAATCAAGTAACTATAAATATAGACACAATGATTCAAAAATGACAAAGCTGCATTTCTCAGAGCCAATAAATATAGTTATATCTATGAATACAGAACTACAACAGACTTTATATTCAAAGATCAAGTAAATTACTTTCACATAGTCAAAACACAGAAATAGCATCAAATCTAGCATCATATTATAGTATGTCTTTGAGAGTAACAATACCCAGAGCTTCATACTTGAAGCTACGTGCAACTCAGGAACTGGTAAATCCAGTCTTAGAACACATGCCCTGACAGATTCAGTCAAGAGGAAACATCTGATGGGATCCTCAGAGCTCATGAAGCAACTGAAAAGGCTAAAACTCTTCATATTCCCATCAGTACAAAGTAAAACATGACATGGTCTGTAGTTAAGTGTTTTCACTTAGGTTGTGAAACAGAGTAAGTTAAAGCTAAAATCTAATAACTGAGTTGGTTTTCTTTTTATTCTAAAAGAACAAAAACAAAAAACAAACAAAAAAAAAACACAAAACAAAATAAAAAACAAGCAAAAAACCCTGCTCTTCCGCTAAGTATGTACTTTGTGGTACAAAGCAGACACAATTTCTTGGGTCTTCGAAAAAGAACAGATGTACCTACCTAATGTGTAAACACAGTAAGTTACAAGTTGGTCCTCAGTACTAAAGGCAAGAATCAGCATTAGTACTCAAAAAGGTGTTTTAAAGGAACGTAACTTACTTTTACTGTCCCAGGCTACCTGGGCTCTGTCTGGTGCTTCTCTGTGTACACATGGCCACCCGGCCTGTCTTCTAATTAATCAATGCTCTGGTAGCAGAGCAACAAACAAGGTGTTCCCGTCTGAGTACAGCTCTTCAGGACACAGTTCCCTTGGCAGGAGATGGAAATTCTTGGGAGAGGTGATTTTCTCTGCCTCTTCACAAGAAGAACATAGACTTGGCTGGATGCAACTCCATGAAGTGTAACTGTGTGTATACACCTCAAAAAATAAAACAAAAAAATGTAGAGAAACATAAAGACTCCATAAACAGCTAGAACACACAGAAATAATGAAGCACCATTGGAAATACTGCTAAAGAGGTAGGCACAATTGGAGCTCTGAAGTAATTGGAGATAACAACTATCTTAAAAGGAAAGAAAAGAACGTCTCAAGTTAAAACCAAAATTCCATGCAATGAATATACTGCAAGCATTGTGAGAAAAAAAGCAATCTTTTGTTAAAGGTAAATCTTTTACATAACTACAAGGCAAGAGTTCTCCCTTCAGCATTACAGAAAATAAAAGACATCATCAGCAAAGAGAGAACTGGGACTCAGAAGGGCAGGGAGTATAAATGCATCAGCCATATTACAGCTACTGGGAGCTCATGTGTACGACCTAACTGCATCAAGCCGATTCCCAATATGTCCAGAGCCCTGTGGGAAAAGGGAAGAGAAGGGGACAGGGAACTGCCCAACCTAGAGAACAGAGCAGCAGGAATACTCTCAAATAAATGGACTTTTATTTGAGAGTTTAACTTCTCAAACAAATAAAAGATCTTCAGTTTGTTTGGTTTTTAATTAAAAAAAACAAAATAAATAAATAAATGAAGGCTGGAGAGATAGCTCAGCAGTTAAGAAAGCTAGCAGCAAGCAGGGCATGGTGTCACACACCTTTAACCCCAGCATTCAGGAAGTAAAAGCAGGTGGCTATCTCAGGTCAAGGCCAGCCTAGTCTACAAAGTGAGTTCCAGAACAGCCAAGACAACAGTGGCAAACCCTGTCAGGGAAGAGAAGAGAAGGAGGATGAAGAAGAAGAGGAGGAAGAGGAGGAGGAGGAAGAAGAGGAGGGAGTGGAGGAGGAAGAGGAGGAAACAGAGGAGGAAGAAGAGGAAAGGAGGAGGAAAAGAAGGAAGAGGAGGGGGAGGGGAGAGGGAGGAAGAGGAGGAAGACAAGGAAGAGGAAGAGGAAGAAGAGGGGGGGAGGAGGAGGAGGAAGAAGAGGAGGAAGAAGCAGAGGGGGGAGGAGGAGGAAGAGGAGGAGGAGGAAGAAGAAGAAGAAGAAAGATGAAGAAGAAGAAGAAAAAAGATGAAGAAGAAGAAAAAAGATGAAGATGAAGATGAAGATGAAGATGAAGATGAAGAAGAAGAAGAAGAAGAAGAAGAAGAAGAAGAAGAAGAAGAAGA
>JADRCH010000019.1:12381408-12440362 GCA_019843965.1 Rhynchomys soricoides | reverse complement strand
GAAGAAGAAGAAGAAGAAGAAGAAGAAGAAGAAGAAGAAGAAGAAGAAGAAAGCAGCAGCAGAAGCAGCAGCAAACAAGCTAGCTAACACCAATGTCAAATAGATCAACAGCCTATATCCAACTCCAAGGGAACTGATGCTTCTGGCTTCCAGACACCTGCCCTCACATGCATATATCACACACAGATATACACATGATAAAAAAAGATAGTAATAATAAAGTAAATATTTTTTAAATTAAAAAAGAAACCTGAGGTGATGCATAGAACAGGTGACAGTGATGTGAACATCTGATCGCAGAGGAGCCCCTCAAGCAAACTTGCTATGATATATAGAAATCTGCCCTCCTTAATGTGTTCTCCCAGCCAGGTGTGCCATAAGCTAGCCACACCACCTTCATGACCACCACACATTTTAAGCACCAGTAGGCTTCAGGTATTTTATTTGTCCAATGTCTAAGGCACACAGACAATTTCAATCAGAAATGTTCAATGCCCAGGAGAGGAGTGCAGGCAACCCCTACAGCTGAATAGATGACTGGGGGATCACCCAAGAACAGAATACTTAAAGGTAATTGCACACAGTGGATTCCTGGCACAAGAGGATACAGACACACAAACGAAGGTATTACAGTATTAAATATAATAATACAAGTATGTAGTGATACAAATATCTACTTTCTTCTTTGACTTAAAATACCAGCCATCTGGATAAGAAATCACATCATAAGGACTTCAAATTTATAAGCAAGCAATCCACTGGATTGTAAAAAGGTTCGAAGGCACAGTACCAAATATAATCTGCCCATAAAGAACTTAGATCAGTGATTCTCAACTTTCCTAATGCTGTGACCCCCCTAATGCTGTAACACAGTTTCTCATGTTGTGGTGACCCCCACACACCATAAAATTATTTCTGTTGTTACTTCATAACTGCAATTTCACTATTGTGATTAACTGTAATGTAAATGTCTGTGTTTTCTGATGGTCTTAGGTAACCCCTGTAAAAGGATCATGACCTACAGTTTGAGAACCGCTGACTTAAACAATAAATCAGTTTCAGACATGAATTAAGACCTTTCCTTACTATAGGAAACAACTGAAACAGAACATGTTAGAGTTTTTCTGACATTGTTTGGCTTTCTTGGTTGATTAGTCAGTTCAGTTTCTGGTTTATCTGTAGTGCTGAGGATCAGACTCAGGGCCTCATGCACATTAAATATGTGCCCCCTGCATTGATCAATATTCCCTGCCAAAGAGAATACTTTAAACAAAGACCTATAAAATTTATCCTTTGTTAATTAAAAGTTAGGTTAGTCCTAGCAATATTTTGTTTTGTTTTGTTTTTCAAGACAGAGTTTCTCCATGTAGTCCTGACTGTCCTAGAACTCACTATGTACACAAAGCTGACCTTGAACTTACAAAGATCAGTCTGCCTCTACCTTTCAAGTGTGAGATTAAAGGTGTACACCACCACTGCTAATTTTTAAGGTATAATTATATCATTTTCTCCTTCCCTTTCCTCCCTCCAACTCCTTTCAAGTCGACCTCCCTTCTCAAATCCAGAGTCTCTTTTTTTTGTTGCTGTTAAACATACATAAAAGAATAAATATATAAGTCCGACTCATTGATCCTTTCAGTGTTCCCTTTATGCGTATGACATCAGGGCTGACCACTGGGTACTGAGTAATCCATTAGGGACTCATCCCTAGGAAGGCTAGTTTTGCCACTCTCAGCTCTCTAGCTCGCCTATAGTTCTTGTCTAGAGGAGGGGCCCTGCCTAGCCTTGTTCTTAACGCCCAGAACTCCACCCAACTCAGTAACCAATTTCAAAATAAACTGACTAAAACTCCCCATGGGTTCTAACAAGATGAAAATCTGTCAGATTCATGTCTTTCTTCACACAGCAGCGCAATGGCCTCCCAGAAGCTCACCACCCATAGGTCACCCATTATTCCTTACTAGTCCTTCTCATACCAGGTCTCAGTACTTCTGTAGAAAACTGCCTCCACGAAAACAGAATGGCAACGCTCCATGCATACTTCATTTTCACTCAAAATCTGTGAAACATGCCTTTTTACTTTAGGAACGATCCTAAGAAAGTAGTAACCTATAAATCACTCAGAATTCTAATTCCCTCAAAGAAGAATATTAACAGAGGCTACACCGTATAAAAAGTGCAAAGTAACAGTTTTACATTTTTAACCTACTGTCACCAAAACAAATTCTAATCTCCTGAACCAGAACAAATTCAAAGCATCCAAGAATAACTCTAACACGATGTATATTCCCAGACAAGAGCACTAGGTTGGTTCCCAATATTACCTTCTCTGTTGAGAAGGACTAGGAGTTATAATACCCAATAAACAGAATTCATTTTCTCATTTGCTCTATGATAATCTGTAAAAGCTATGAAACAAGACCAAATAAATCCATCCATCTCCAAACTACAATATATGAAGTGACCTGAAGACAAAGTGCACTTGGAGTCAGTCGCCTCTGCATTTTCACACCACAGAAGAACTATTGCACAGGAGTGGTCACCTTCCCTGTCAAACCTGCAAAGGAGAAAGTGGGGAGAATACTAGGTGGGGACAGCTGTCCCACACCATGCATTACCGACACAAAGGCATACCTCCTCCTATATCCAAGAAGACAACACCTGGATTTGGAGGAAACTAAATCATCCATTTCTAAGGAAATCTGGAAAATTGTGAGTCTAGGTGGATTCTGCTAGTTTTATGTGCATAAGAACAAAGTGTAGTGTAACTCCTCACTCATGCAAACAACCAGAGTCAAGTTTAGCAGTTTACACACACACACACACACACACACACACACACCAAAATAGCACATATACATCAAAAATAGGTGGGGGGCTTCTCGAGGGGGATTTAGGGGGAAAAGTGAGAGGGTGAAATAACCAAAATTCAGCATACACATGTATGAAACTGTCACACAGTAGGCTTTTTAAAGAAAGAAATGGGAGGGGATATAACTAACACAGCAAACACAGGCTATAGTTTGATATTCTGGGACCCTTATTTGGTATTGGTTATGCACACACACCTTCACTCCTGTAATAATGCCCTTGGCAGCCTAGTTCACTTACCTGCCAGTGCCACTCATCTCTCTCCAAACAACCTAGCAGCCACAGAGCTCTAACCCCTCTACCTGCATCAGGGTACACTACTCCCATTTGTAAGCAATAGTATTTGTTTCCCTACCTCTGGTAGCCAGCAAAGTTAGACAATTTCTACTGAAATATAATCCCAACATATTCAAGTATGAAGAACAGACGGGCCAATGCATGAGTGCATGAGAGGTGAGGCAACAAACACTGAGTCCTCACGAACACTATTTTACCATCGTATGCCCACGGGAAAGCATAGGACTAAAACCAAGTGCATTAAGGGGAGGAATGTAGATAGTTGAGAAATTATTATAGAACCTAATATTAGCTAGCACGCTAAATAGATAACCACCCAAACTATGCCCCTCAGTGACTAGCTACTCACCTCTGACACCCCATAAAGAGACCCAATGCTATAACCTGGAGCCCTTGAGTACCTTTACTCGTGTGACCCCCATCAACCTTGACAGTGTACCTCTCTCTTTAATCCAAATAAAATTATCTTGCTTCTTTTGCAAGTCAGTCCTTATCCTCAGTTCTTTGTATAGTGATCCAAGAACCTGGAAACACAAGGTTCAAACCCAACCACTGCATATATATTTATACAAACACCACAATAAAATCCATTATATTGTGTGCTAACCAAAACAATCAATTCAAAGGGGCTTAAAAGAAGAACCAAGCACAATGCCACATGCCTGTAATCCCAGTACTTAGGAAATAGAATTAAGAAAATCAAGAGTTCAAAACCAGCAGTGACTTCTTGGCAAGTCTGAAGCCAGCCTGTGTTGTATTAGACCCTATCTCAAAAAAAAAAAGTCATGCACAGAGTGTATGCCAAGGGTAGGAAGGTTTGAGTGTGAAACGTTCCTTATGTCACCTTGTCTCTTCCTCCCCAACTGTATAAAGTTGATACACTAGTATAAAGACATTTTCTGTGTTTTTTCTCTTTCCAAGGACTCAAAATTAATAATATTCATCTAAACAGAGAAAATTTAAGAATCTAATTTTCTTATATCTTTCCACTGACCCAAACTATTACGATAATTCTTCAACTGAACTTCATATGAAAATCTATCATGGGTTTAATTAATGTAATATATTTCATACACTTAAGGTGAAAAAAACCTGCAGAGGACAGTAAACGTATGACCATATAATTCTTAAGACACAGGAAAACTCAACTTCCAGGTCCCAGTACATTATTAAGGGGAGGAACTTGAGGCAGGAACTGAAGCAGAGGCCATAAAGGACCTTAGGGAGAAGCTTGCTCCCTCTGGGCTGGCTCACCCTACTTTTATCTACAGCCTAGGCCCACCTGCTCAGAGATGGCACCACATACAATGGGCTGGGCTCCCCTACATTAATTAACAATTAAAAAGCCTCAGAGACATGCCCCGGACCTACCAGATAGAAGCTATTCCTCAAGTGACGTCCCCTCTTACCAAGTGTGTCATGACAACCAGGACTGCCATCCCACAGCTCTAACCACAACTATAAACAGGCAAAACACTTACACACATAAAATAACTCTTTTAAAAGATTTAACAGGCAAAATTATAAATTAAACCTACTCAGGAGTGACTCATGAGTTTTGTTGTCTGCGAGTTTGTTGCTGTTAGGATACAGTCTTTTTGTATCCAGCCTCTTGAATATCTGAATTCAGGTGTACACGCCCCTGAGAGCTGCTAAGTGCCACGTAGGAGGAACAACAAATAGCTTTAGAACTCCTAGAATGAGGCTCCCAGGTTACCATAGCCACATGGGTGAGCCTCGATGTGGCACGGCCCAGAAGACCATGTGTCCTGAGGACTTCATGCTGTTATGGAGTTCTGCTCTGCTCGCTGCCCTCACTTCCCTCTTAATCTAAGAAATATATGAAAACTCTAAGGGGGCTTCCAGTCCCTCACTGGGCAGTATCTCTGGCACTCACAATAATAATGCTTGATCTCTTTCAGGCATTGTTCCTGGAGCAGATTCTGTCACCACTCTAGGGAAGAACTTAAAGATGTAGATTGCCAGCAATGACTACCACCTTTAGAAAACATTTGGAAAAATAAAACTGTTAGTGAAGCCAGGTTGAGATGTTTTTACTGCTGGCTCTGATGTAGAAAATCTTAGGAACAATTTGAAGTTCAGAAAGGCACACTCTCAGTAGTTAAGCTAAGGCCTTTGAGGTCAGGAAACAAGAACAATGGCAGCACTGGCTGACGGGTCTCTCACAAAGGCTGGACTGGTGATAATTGATTTCTTATACCAATTTTTGCCCTCAGCTTTCTGATATGATCTATTAAGAATTGCTGATGAATAGATATGCAATTCTGAGGCAAATTGTTGCCTGCTTGTAAGAGAAACTGGCTGAGAAAACTACCTTGCTTGCTAACCTTTGTTAATCTATAACAAGTTGCTTAGTTACAAATGTACATAGGTTCTTGTGAATAATGTTTCTTTACCTGTACTATATAATGTTATTTCTTATAAAGATATTGGGGAAACATACTGTTGTTTCATAGTCATTCACTAGAAGAAAACTAGAATGTAATCACACTGTAATTTTATACTGCTTGAAAGATTTTGCTAGGATATATAAGCCATGGGAGAAAAATACAGTGTGGAGGATTAGAACATTGGTTCCTCCACCCATCAACTATGTGTGTGTGAATGTGTAAAGTTTGTATGAGTGAGGGCTGAACATTGGTCCTTCCACCCATCAACTATGTGTGTGTACGTATACATGTAAAACCTGTCGTGGCTGGAGAGATGGCTCAACAGTTAAGAGCACTGACTGTACTTCCAGAATTCCTGAGTTTAGTTCCCAGCAACCACATGACTGCTCATAGCCATCCGTAATGGGATCCGATGCCCTCTTCTGGGGTGTCTGAAGACAGCTGTACTTACATAAAATAAATAAATAAATCTTTAAAAAAAAAAAAAATTTTGTCTGGGTGTGTGTTGGAGCTTACTCCATCCACCATTTGTGTGTATTTATGTATGTATGTGTCCAATGTTTGGAGCCTGTTTGTTGGAGCTTTGCCCTAACCATGTGTATATGTCTGTCTGCAGGTATGTATGCATGAACATATGGTATATATATATGTATAGATTTGTGTGTATGAAGTTATTGGACTCTGCCTTTTATTTCATCCACTCAGTGTGTGTGTGTGTGTGTATGTGTGTGTGTGTGTGTGAGAGAGAGAGAGAGAGAGAGAGAGAGAGAATTTTATCTCTTTGAGAGAGAGAGAGAGAGAATTTTATCTCTTTCTCACCAGTCCCAAGGATTTAAGAGTTCATAGTTTTTCCACTGGCCACAGGGAGTGCCAGCACCAGTAAATTAAGCTTTGTTCCCTCAGAACAAAATCTGCTGAGTAACTTCTCTAATTGCTGCCTCTGGCAGCAGCCCCTGTAGGTATCTGGATCCACCACTGTCAACAGCTCTAAGCACTGACCCCAACAGCTGCCTGCCTTAGTTTACCCTCTGGTACCAAAAAGGATTTTTGAAGCATAAATAAGCAATCACTTATGAAAGCAGAGGAAATAGAATCAAATATTCAACATGATATAGCTTTAACTTATAAAAATTAAAGTTACTCTAGTTTTTAAATTTAACTTTATATAATTTATAAAGTTATATATAACTTTATATATATTATAGTTGTCATAATAGCATGTGTCTGTATTGCTCCTTAAGCTTTTTCCCCAAACCTACACTGACTCCATAAATGATAATCTCAGCATCACTTTCTACAAAAGGGATAGTACTATGTATTTTGAATCTGGCAGTGAGTGAGTACATCATCCTTCCTTCTCACGTCACTTATCTTTTTGTATCCATTTCATAAAGCCTTTACATTGTGAGTTGGTCATTAATACTTGCAGAACTAATCATAAAAGTTGCTACAGTTATGAGGTGCTTTTACTTTAATCTATACGGTACTCTAGTGATTGGCATATAGTAATCTTCATAACTCTGTAAGCAGGAATTATTTTTATTCTATTACAGATAGAACTGAGTCAACAGGCAGTATTAGAGCAACAGGTAGGTTCTAATACACCCAGAAGCATGCAGCTACGACTGACGTCATCATCCCAACATCAGATGTTTCAACAGAACTAATGCTCATCACACATGAACACGCATGTGCATGCGTGCACACGCACACACACTCCCCATCTGCCTTATTGTGTTAGTGTGAAGTTAGATATGTTACAAAGATAGGTTAAAATCCACAAAGTGCAGCTCTATGATTAAATCAGAGGGAATGTACAAGAAAACATGGCTAGGACTTTCAGTCAACTCCTGAGCTACTTTTCCAAGGAAAGGCATTTCACTGATGCCCTGAGGTAATGAACAACCTCCCACACTTGGGACTTTTTTGACCTCTCACCCTCCCTCTCCTTCACACCCACCACTACTCACCTCCATGTCTTAAGTTCCTCTCCAAGAAGTCTTCAGATCCAGTAAAATAACCATCACTAGTAATTTTGTCAACTCACTAATCTCTCCTCTCCACATTCCAGTCTTCTCAAAGGTCTCAAACTCATCAATACTCCAGAGTCACAGAAACTGAGAGTCCCTCACTATGGACCACCAAGAGCCTCTCTCCTGACTCAGCTCCTCAGTACCCACTATAAACTCACAACTGTCCTGAAAATGCACGGGAACAAGGGTGATTTCACAAAACACACAACATATAGTTTTAGGACCTACATCTGTTACATTCGTGATAAAAATTGTCTTCCCACTTTAGACACTTCTAGAAAGCTGGAATCATGTATTTGTTAAAGATATATCTCATTTTGGAGGTGTCAACTTCAAAAAAGTGTCCTACTGAAAATACCTATCACCAATGAATTAATAACCATGAATCCTACAAAAACAAGAGGAAGAAAGAATTAACCAACTATTTTATTACTCAGGAATGTCTTCAATGAAAACAAAATCTTTTACATAGCTTTGTCAATATAATAGTGAGAAACAGTGGTTACATGACTTATGGCTGACTAGCTCACCATTCCAACGCCATTTAAAAATAAGGGATGTAAATTCACAATAAGTTACATAAAATATAAAAGAGAAAAGAAATACCTCAAGTTCCACCAGAGCAGCAGTCACTGCATCTGTTGCAAGAGCACCTGCCTGTAGCTTCTCGATTGCCTGTAAAACCAAGAGGAGACAGTATTCACTGAAAACCTGTGAAACCAAGGAGACAGTATTCACTGCAAACTTGTGAAACCAAGGAGACAGTATTCACTGAAAACCTGTGAAACCAACAGGAGACAGTATTCAATGAAAATCAGTTTGCAAACATACCAGAAACTCTGTAAAGGTGTAAAACATGAGACGTTCAAGAGTTAAGAGAAATTGGTCAGCATTCCACTCTACACTGACACGATGGCAGGAAGTGTGGTTATGTTGGGCTTCACTCCTGGCTATATGTGACCTAAGGGCTGCAAGTTGGACAAAGATGCCTTAAGGTACAAATTTCTCAGATTTAAGAAAAGTAATGTTTATTGCTCAGACTAATTATCATTCTTAATATTACCTAAATTAAACAACCACTAAAAGTTAGCCACCAAATTCTAGGTACAAGGAGTGTAGTCAGTGAAAGGGCTTCACTCTCCAGAGCATTCAAAATGTTATGGTCTGGCCCGCCCCACCCACCCCCATCATAGCTGTAGCCATTTTGTTCCATACCTGCCAGCTATTTCATATTGTTACTGTAATATGCCTGCCAGTCACTGACACAGAAAAGTGACTTGACTCAGAGTAGGGTTACTGTGACCACATCCTGTTATGTTCTGTAGATCTGAAGTTTGTTAATCTTAAAAAATTTCACAAAGGTTCACATTGGACCCATCAAATCAAAGGTCAATATGAACTGCTATTTCTAAATGGCTTGAGTCAGAGCTGACCACCAGGCAGCACTTCCCTAGTCTGATCAGTATTAGGGTATACGTTCAATAAACCTTCCCTGTCTGAGATTGGTGTTCATATGGTTTGTGGAGCAAGTCCTAGACCACGACCACAACATTTGGTGTACTGGCCTAGAAGCTCCCTACCCTTAAGCACCCCTCAGTTACTGACAGTGAACACTCCTAAGCCATCTGGGCTCTCCATAAGTAGGGAAGATTTTTTCTACCTGTGCAGTTCTGTTTCCTTTTTCTTTGTTTAGTCTTGTTTGTGGTATGTTCTAGAGAGATCCGAGGTATAAAAATTAGTGTTTCCTTGGGTCTGAAGAACAGAGGATGCTTCAACTCCTCTTGACTAGGTGGTTGGAATACAATCCACCCCTTTGGATTTGAACTTGGTCAGAGAGCACTGTACTGAAATTGTTTTGTTTGTTTTCTGTCTTCTAGTTTCATCTGGGTTTTTGGTGCCTCTCTCCTCAATCTTTAACTCCTTCACTATGGGATATCCGGGTCCCTTTGATGGGATATCTGGGTCACTTCCCACTCCTCCCCAACACTATTGATTATCCTTGGCACATGGGTGTGTCTATGTCTGTCAGCTTATGTTTGTAGTTTCATTTTATTGCTTGATTGTTGCTCTGTGTTTCATATTCAAAGTCATAGCTTTAACTCATTTCAAGAATTTTTAGGAAAAAAGCATCCTGAATTGAGACAACAGAAACTGACAAACTGTCCTTGGAGCCCTGTACCTGCAGCTAGGACTCTAGCACTGCTGGAAAAGCCCTGCTAGGGCTGCTTGTCTGTACAAGATGCTCTTAAAAGGGTCAGCAGCTTCTCAACTTCTCCGGTAAGAAAGCTGATGGCTATGAGAATTGGGCTCAGCAGGCAGCAAGGTGCACCTCCCTTGAAATTACACCTCAAAAAGGTGAGAAAAACTTTGTCTTGTCTATTCTAAATGTATAAATGTGTAAAGCCAGTATAAGTTTGTTTCTGTCAGGTCTTAAAATGTATGTTTACTATTTTCTGTATGTCTTGCTTATAGATTAATTGGTTTATGACTTATTGGGTATGATTTAAAAAATCTGTAACATCCTTAACAAAATTTAGCTTAAAACCCATAACTCAGGGTGGGAGCCATTCTGGGCATCAACACATGGCATGAGCCAACCCAGGTCTCTAAAGATACTTTTAAATTGGGATGATATTTTTCTGGAGTTCCTAACCTTAAAACCAGACTTATAAAAGGTAAGATTTAAAGCAATGTTTCTTTAATGAGGTATTAAAGCTGCACCTTCATGTGCTCCCACACAAGAACTTCTCTTGCGGGCAACCAAACTTTGTAACAACAAAATGATGCACTTGTTATTGAATTTGGAAACACTGGATTATTTAAACTGTTTTTTTTAAAAACTGTAAATTGGTTTTGTCTTCTAAAAATTATGGTTATGCTCTATGACTTCTTTCTTTAAAAAGATAATTTATTTTGATATTACAAAAGACACTTTTAAAAATTATCAGATATATAAAGCCATAGGGTATTTTAAAATCGGTTAAATATCTTATTGGAATGTCTTTATTAATTTATATGATGGCTACAGTGAAGGAGGAAACTTTAATGAAAAGATAATGATGCTGATGGAAACTATAATGACTTTAGAAATTATAATGACAACAGCAATTAAACTACGGTCCCATGAAGGGGGCAATTCTGATAGAAGAAGCTCAGGCAGCCCCTATGGTCCCTATGGTGGTAACTTTGGATCTGATGGTAGAAATGGTGGATATGATACCAGAAGATTTTAAAATAAAACACAAACAGTCTACAGTTCTTAGCAGGAGAGAAATCAAGGTGTCAGGAAAGTTGTAGGTAACTTTGAGACAGTGGTCCCAAATGCATTAGAGGAACTGTAAAAACTGGCCACAGAAGGGACGAGGATTCATAGTCAGAAAAGTTACTGCAGCTTAAGCAGGAAACCCTTCTTTCTAAGGACTATCATAGCCACAGTTTGCAAAAAAGACAACTGTTGATTAATGCAAGGATGTCAATTAGATGAACATTCCTGAGGGTTTTTTATTCTGTTATTGCTTTGATTTTTATTTTCATTACATCAAATATACTGCTCTGTAAACTATAGTAATGATACCAGGAATAAAAAATCTAAGGAATTTGTTAATTTAAAATTTTTTAGAGGTTTAAAATATCAAAAAGGTAATGAATCACGGGCACGTGAAATCCAGCCTCCATACCTTTCACTTCTCCTGAGCTTCAGCAGGCTCCAGGAGCCTGTGCCTTTCAGGCCAAGCAGAGCCACACTGATAGGAGTCCGCTCAACCAAAACCTTTGACATTTTTACCAACTTCTTAACCTTTTCCTGTCCTGACATTGGCTTCAGCTTAAAACTAATCATACAGGAAATGGTTATAATCTATAATTATATACCAGATAAAGGTCAGAAAAGTGTCTAGCCTCTTTATGAAGTATGTTTATGGAATATGTTTATAGGTTTAAAAAGGTTTTATTTTGATACTAGAAGAGCTTCAATTCAAAACTGTAACTTTAATCTCAGGTATGAGGCTAAGGCAAGAAGAATTCATGAATTCCAAATTCAAGTCCAGCCTGGGCTTCAAAAAGTAGGGTGAGGGATGTATATTAATTTAAAAAGAAGAATCAACAGGTAGAAATACTCATTTTCAAAAATATTCTTGATGCTATAATGTATTTTTATATCAAAATACTCTTTTGTAATACATTCTACAGAGTAAATAAAGGCCTATAAAAGTTACCTCTCTTGGGCCTAAACTTGGAAAAAAAGAAAAAAGAAAAGCTGGCTTTTTGATGAATTATTAGAACTCTAATTTAATTAACAAAGACAAAGCCCGAAAAATAACAATGTATTTCTAATTAAACCTTTTTGTTGTTGTTCTTTATTATACATTATGAGTGTTTTGCTTGAATGTCTGGATGGGTACCACATATGGCTGGTACCCTCAGAAATCAGAAGAGATTGTCAGATCCCCTCCCCCCACCCACCCCCAGAACTCATGTTACAGATAGTTCTGAGCATCCACAAAGGTTCTGAAAACTGAACCAAGGCTCTCTTCAAAGACAGCAAGTGCTCTTACCCACCATTGCCCAGCCCCAGATGCATAACTAAAATTTGAAAAAGGTAATTCTCACCAACTGTGGTGGCACATGCCTTTAATCCCAGCACATGGAGGCAAGGGCAGGCAGGTATCTGTGAGCTTGAGACCAGCCTAGTCCACATAGTGACACAGTAATTTCCAGGTCAGCCGTAGAGAGATCCTGTCTCAAAAGAAATTTGAAAAAGGTAATTCATGAGGCTAGAGAGCCTCAGTGATTAAGATCACTGTTGCCCTTGCTCTTACAGAAGATCCAAGAAGTTCAGTTCCCAGAACCCACATGGAAGCTCACAACCATTTGTATGTCCAGTCTCTGGAACTCTTCTTCTGGCTTCCCAGGGCAGCAAGTATGCATGTGGTATATACATATAAATGCAGATAAAACACTCATAATGTAATAAACTTAATAAATATAAAAAAGAAAGTAACTCATTATATAAATTGAAGACGATTATAGGTCAAAATAGATTAAATTTATAGTACTAAAGCTGTGGAGAAATAAACATTTCTTTCCAGATGATGAAGATTTCATACTTGAAAAACATAAAGAAGTATTTAAGGATGTGTGTGTGTGTGTGTGCGCGCACGCTATATAAAATCCCTATAAACAAATACTCTCAATTTATGGTAATCCATTAATAAGAAAAAGCTCATATCTCTGATAATATCATTCTTATAAATGGTATTTAAATATAAAGAAAAAGAAAAATACTCATATATAATTAACATTCTGTATGTATAAAAAGTGATGGAAGCTCTTTCTAAGCCGGCACTCCGTAAGAACGAAGCCACGTTCACCTCAAGCACCAAGATTGTGAAGCCCAACCGCGAGAAAACAGACAAGTTCGAGTCTGGCATCTCTCAGGCGCTGCTTGAGCTGGAGATGAACTCCGATCTCAAGGAGCAGCTGAAGGAACTCAACATCACCAGGGCCAAGGAAATCGAAGTTGGTGGTGATCAAAAAGCTATCATAATTTTTGTACCAGTTCCTTAGCTGAAATCTTTCCAGAAAAATCCAAGTCCGGATAGTTCGTGAATTGGAGAAAAAAATTCAGTGGGAAGCATGTAGTCTTCATTGCTCAGAGGAGGATTCTGCCCAAACCAACCCAGAAAGGCCGGACAAAAAATAAGCAAAAGCGCCCCAGAAGCCACACCCTGACAACAGTGCACTATGCCATCCTAGAGGACTTGGTCTGCCCAAGTGAAATGGTGGGTAAGAGGTAATGGTGTGAAATCTGATGGTAGCCGGCTCATGAAAGTTCACTTAGACAAAGCACAGCAGAACAACGTGGAGCACAAGGTCGAAACTTTTTCTGGTGTGTACAAGAAGCTCACAGGCAAGGATGTTAATTTTGAATTCCCAGAGTTTCGGTTGTAAAGAAACTGAATAAAGTGTCATTCATAGTTTTAAAAAAAAAAAAAAAAAAGTGATAGAAAGTATGCCTACAAGACTACATAATAGGAATCAAAATAAAAAATAAATAATGTTTTTCCTGTTCATACCTGCCCCCGAAATTAAGTAGTCAACAATGTATCAAAGCTCAGAAGTCAAAAGTGCAGAATGCTCCAAGGAGCAGAAAAGCAGGGCTCACTGCACTAGGAAGACAGGCATTTGCTACATCCATGCTGAAAAGCAGGCTAGGGTCCAAGATCATCTGAGAAAAGCTCTTTCTTTCTTTCTTTCTTTCTTTCTCTTTTTAAATGACTTCCCATCAGAAATATACTGATCATTTATTCACAGGGAGAGAAAGGAAGATGAGTTCCAGGCAAGGGCTTCAACGTAAAACCCTGTCTCAAAAAACTCAAAGAGAAGAAAAAACAAACCACCTTTTTTTAAAGAAAGGAAGAAAGAAAAGACACTGACCTCATTAACAAGAACAATTTTTTCCCACAGCCCCATAGAGTCTCATAGAGTCACTGTGGAAATGCTTAAAAGGACATTAAATGTTAAAAGACTATATGTACCCATAACTACAAAAGCATAGACTTCAGAAGAAGGAGAGGAAAAAGCTAAACATCATTCAATAAATAAAAACACAGACAAAAGAGGACTAAGCACAACAAATATGAGCAAAATAACTCTGGGATCCAGCCAGACCTCACTAGGAATGAAATTTAAAACTTTGAATCTCAAGGTAAAGTTTCGTGTGTGAAATCCCAAGCATTACACTCACTCTGCTCATACCTTCTGACAAGCTCGTTTGCATACATGTTTATATTCCTTGGCTTTGGATTCAGAATGATAGCCTGCACCTACAGTAGGAAAACAAAAACCAAGTGTTAGTTACTGCTGAACTCCCAGGGACCCCAGCAGACAAGAAGAGAAGTCCACGAAGACACAGTCCCAATGCCTTAGATGTGTGCGATTCTAAATGCTAATTTGATATCATGCTTCTCTCCCTATTCAAAAAAGGGTCCTGTCAGAGCTCCTATAAAAAGAGCTCTTGCCCCCAAAGAGCCTTCACAGGATCACTCCACGGCCCCATTCAAGAACTCTACCAAGACCAGAGAGATGCCTGCAGCAAGCCAGAGAACTTAACCTAAATTCTAGTTCAGAAACATATGTAGTAAGAGAGAGCCAACTCCCACAAGCGGTCTTCTGATCATCCTATGTGTACTGATCTTCATAAATGTCCTGTGGCACAGTCCCTCCACAATCATTACCACACAAATCAAATAAATAACCAAATAAATAAATAAATGAAACTTTTTAACTAAGAACAACTACTAAACTCAGGAGCTCCCTTGGTATGGAGTTGGTAATGCAGGTGATGCCAGGAACAAAGAACCCTGAAGTCCCTCTCTGGTGATCTCTTAAAAGCCCCACCATTCAGGAAATTACTATTTAGAATCTAAAGTTTTCAGGAATTCATGACTCCAAAAATCCTGACGCTGTCTTTTAAACAAATACCCAGAAAGTTACTTAACTGTTTGGCTCCAATAAACTAGTTTCCTTAGGAAAATTTATTCTTAGAACTAGAGAAATGGCTCAGTGGTTAAGAGCATTTGCACTTCCAGGAAAACCCAACTCAGTTTCTGGGACCCACATCAGGCAAGTTAATAAACAAGTTTTAAACAATTATTTTTACTACTTTTGATGTTTTGTCTATGTGTCTGCCCATACGTGCATATCCATGCAGGTACCAAGTAAAACAAAAGAAAGTATATCAATCCCTGAAGCTAGAATTCCATGTGATTGTGAGCAGCCCAACATCAATGCTGGGATTTGAACTTGGGTCCTCTTTAAGAGCAAGTGAGTTCTGATTTTTTTAAATGTATGTATTTATATTTTATATGTATGGGTGTTTTGCCTGCATGAATGTCTGTCCACCACTTGCATGCAGTGTTCATAGAGGCCAGAAAAGGGCACTGGATCCCTCTGAACTGGAGTTACGGGCAGTCATCCACTATGTAGGTGCTGGGAATAGAAATCTGCTCCAGTACTCTTAATGAGCTCTCTCTCAAGCCCCTTATTTTTAATTAAGGGGTCTCAGCCAAGAGGGTGGCAGTAGGAGGAAGAAGCGGAACAAGAGAAGGAGGAGGAGAAACAAGAGGGTCAAACTTTTGAAGACTAGGTTCTTAAAGTAGCAAAATAACAAACAAACAAAAAAAACAGGAAAAAAAAGAAGACTAGGATTCTTAGTAAAGTCATTAGTTTGACTCTCCTCCATGAGACTCCACAGAGGTCAAAGCAAAGGAAGGTTAAGTTCTATGTCCAAGCCTCACAACTTCCTGTATGTCTAGCAGAACCATAACACAACTGTCCTCAAGGCTGAGAAAAAAACTGACCCACAAACAGTATCACAAGGAGCTGGAACAACAGAAACAATGCTATGCAACTCCAGTCCCTCAGGCCCAAGAAGTAATTGTTTCATGAGAGAAAGCTAAAAGTTCCCACAGCCTCTATCAGTCTTTCTCAAACTTGTCTTCATAGTTCTCTAAAAACAGAGGAAAAATAAAAGTATTAGAAAACAGAACCATTTGACCCAGCTATACCATTCCCAGATATACATACCCAAAGGACTTTATATGTATTCCTAAGATGTGCACTTTATCTTATTACAGACATACTTTCATATCCATATTCATAGGAAATAGAATCAACCTAGATACCCAACAACTGGCAAATGAATACTAAAGTGTGATACAATGGAGCATTACCCAGCTGTACTGTTACAGTCAGAATCCATAACTAGTGAGGTCATAAGCCCTACATGAGAACCTATCTATGCTGCGTTACTAAATGACCATTTTATCAAACTGCTCTCTAACCATGTATCCATCAATGTGTGCTATTCTCAACCTGGGTCAGAGAATCTTCTTCCTGAAGAGGGTAATGGTTACTGCGTCTCAGACTCAAACTTCTAAAGTGCTGAGAATAAGTAACAAGAAAATAGGCAGTCAGTATGAGTGCTCAGACACAAATGGGACATACTTAGCAACTACCACTGCCAGCCCCCTGCAAGGCTCAGAGAACATCAAAGCAAGAGCAGAAAGAATGTAAGGGCCTGAGGATGGGAGAACAGCTGTAAAGTGCTGTCCCCTAACTTGGCATGGCTATTGCACACACAAACTCACAGCAGCTATGGTTACACAAGACCTACAAAGGATCAAACCATCTTAAAAATAAATAAATAAACCTCCAGCATGAAGACCAGAGGAGCTCATGAAGGCTGGTAAAAAATTAGAGCCATTTTTCTTAAGGGTGATGGCCAGTCGAAGGTTGCCCCAGCCCCAGTAAATGACTGTCTTAGTCAGGGTTTCTATTCCTGTACAAACATCATGACCAAGAAGCAAGTTGGGGAGGAAAGGGTTTATTCAGCTTACTCTTCCACATCACCATTCATCACTATAGGAAGTCAGGACTGGAACTCAAGCAGGTCAGGAAGCAGGAGCTGATGCAGAGACCATGGAGAGATGTTACTTAACTGGCTTGCTTCTCCTGGCTTGCTCAGCTTGCTCTCTTATAGAACCCAAGACTACCAGCCCAGGGATGGTTCCACCCAGAAAGGGCCCTCCCCCCTTGATCACTAATTGAGAAAATGCTTTACACCTGGATCTCATGAAGGCATTTTCTCAACTGAAGCTCCTTTCTCTGTGATAACTCCAGCTTGTGTCAAGTTGACACAAAACCAGCCAGTACACTGACCCTACACCCTCCCTTGCATATGTGGGCAACAATAATTGGAGCCAGTTACTTAAAGAGAACAAAGTAAGAAAGGAAGTTGGAAGAAGATATGTTGGTGGCACTGAAGAGAGGTAGAGGGAAGGACTGTGGGAGATAGGACCAACTTTCAGAGAATATAGAAACTTTTTCAAGAATAATTGTTCAAAAGTTAACAAGAAAATCAGGCAGGAGTTATCATCAGACTATCAGAGATGCTGAAGACTACACTAACAGATGCAGTCCTATGGAGTGGTGCATGTGATCCAAGGTCCGCTGTGTTCCATCTCTGGGGCCCCAACCTCTCAGCAATATTTCCTAACCCATGAGATATTAATGCCAAATAAGCTTAGCATGTAAATTCTTCTGAGTAGACTAAAGAAAATTGGGGCTCAGCGTGGCCCCAACTAATCTTTAGATTCTGGTTAATGCTTGCTCAGTTCTATTTGACAAAGGAAAGATGGGCTCAGCATACAGGGCACTCCCAAGCAATAGTACACAGCAAAAAACGTAATTGCACTATTATGTTTGCACTGTGTGAGATATGGTCTCTCTATTCTAAGTGACAATGACATTCACTATGTGGACATAAGTCTCTGCTTTTCTATTTTAAGATTAAAGGTTGGGGCTGAAAGATGGCTTCGTGGTTGAAAGCATGTACCACTCTTGCAAAGGGCCAGCTCAGTTCTGAGCTCCCACACTTAGGTGTATTAATTATGTCCACCTGTAACTTCTGCTCCAGAGGATCTAAGACTCTCTTCTGGCCTCTCTGGGCACCTGGATTTACCTGCATATACTTAAATTTAAAAGTGGCTACTTTGTTCTGGCTTTCCCCCACCTTTGGCTGGCTGCTTGGTTAGTTGTTTGGTTGGTTTGGATTTTTCAGGGTGGCTCCAGCTGGCACCCAGCTGGTCTCAAACTCATGGTATTTCTCCTGCCACAACTTCCCAAGGGCTGAGATGGCTTGTGCCCCCATACACAGTTGACTCCTTTAGGATTATCAGTATCAGGTTAGCCAATGTTGAGAATAGCTAGGTGAAAGCAAAACTCCCTAATCAAATAACTGAATGTTGGATAAGACTAATGCTGGGCAAAATAGTTATACATTCTGTGAAAAATATCATCTTTGTCCTTATAAATATGTGAAATAGATACTTTTTTGAAATCAACAATCTATCTGAATTTCTAATAATCTTTGGCTCTGCCACCCTGAACTGATCCAATCTCAGCTGACTAAGCAGAGGCAGGAGTGACCAGTACTTGGAAGGGAGAAGCAGAGGTTATCCTTGATGACACAATTTCCTGTCATAACCCAAATTGTACCCTATTCTTTCTGGCCTCTACCACAGCCTTTAGCTTGTGTATCTCCCTGACAGGTACCAAAAGCCACTCTTTCTGTAGCTCAAAAGATGTCAGCCATCTGGCCCTTTGAGTCTCAAAAGATAGGACATAATACGCATGTGTGGCAGGGGCCTGGTGCCCAGGAACAGGCAAACCACCTACCGTCTCTTCAGGGTCACCAAGGTTTCTAGCCTTAGCTCAACTTTCACAGCCCACTGCCCCACAAAGGGGGAAGGGGAGAACAAGTAGATGGCTCAGCAGGTGAAGTTTGATCCCTGGAAACCACGGAAAGGTGGAAAGAGAGAATCATCTCCACAGTGCTGTCCTTTGACCGCTACACATGCATACCACACACAGCACAAGCACCCCTACACACATTTATACACAAACAATAATAACGAATACTTTTTAAAAATTAAATAAAAAGGCACATGTTGGCATCAAGAATCAGCTTTATAGTCAGGAATCGGCTTTACAGTTGCAGATCGCCTCTGAATCCAGCAATGGCGGTGATGCCACCCATAGGCTACAGGGACCACACATCTGTTGCCATGGCAATCGCCATACATTCCCAGAGTCCATTTGGTTTACCTCCCACGTTTACCTGCAAGCATTACATCACAGCCTAAATAAAAGGCAAACCCCCTTGAGCTTGGCTCTCTCTTTTCTCTTTTCTCCCTTCTTCTCTGACGCCCCCTCTTTGCCCCTGCCCCCACAATAAAGCTCTCTCCCATGGAAGCGCTTTGGCCTGGTGTGATCTGTCTGGACACAAGCCATGACTCCAACACAACAGCAAAGACTAATGATATACCTCTGTGACCAGGCATTCGCCTAGTGCACAAAAGGCTCTGTAGCAAATCACAGGGGAAAAACGGGGTATGATAGATGGCAGGGAGGAGAGAGGAGACTGAAAGAGACGGACAGAAAAATTAAACTTCATGTATTTTGTGTTTGGTAATGCCTCTGGAATAGATTCTATGGGACTTGCAAGTTGTCCAGTCTAAAACTAGCCAAAGATTAATGACCAGACAAGATATTAGTTCCATGAGAAATAAGTCTACTCTGGGCAAAGCCAAGAAGAGACTTGCTATTCTTTCTCTGCAGATGTCATGGAGTTTACAAAGCAAGAAAATTAATACTACCCAAAAGTAAAGACCTGCCCTCAAAGCCATGCCTCCTCAAAGATAGTGGATCCAGGAGGTAAAGCTTGACTCTATGTGGCCTTGTGGTCCTCTTAAGTGGACAGATCATAGGATGAGACAGTGCCAAAAACTTAAGGTCAATTAAGGGCCCAGTCAGCAGTGCAACTGGAGTAATTTAAGCTACTCAGTCTCTGGCCCTAAGGTTCTTCACTTATAATACTAGGAAAATATAAGCTGGTGAAATGATCTACCTCAAAATATAATTCTTTTCATTATTTTTATATCCATTTTTATGTTGAGTATGTGTGGATATGTGCATGCAAGCTCACACAAAAGCACAGACATGTGGAGATATCAAGTTATCAGAAGATAACTTGAAGGAATCTGCTCTCCCACCATGTGGATTCCAAGGATCAAACTCAAACTCAGGTTCCATCTTGGTGGCAAGTGCCTTTACTCACCATGAACAAAATACACTTTTTTTTTTTTTTTTTTGGTTTTTCGAGACAGGGTTTCTCTGTATAGCCCTGGCTGTCCTGGAACTCACTCTATAGACCAGGCTGGCTTCAAACTCAGAAATCCGCCTGCCTCTGCCTCTCGAGTGCTGGGATTAAAGGCATGCGCCATAAGATGGCACTCAGGAGGACTGCAGACAGAGGACTAGAAGGAAGGAGATCTGTATTATGTAAGACAACCATATCACTTTATAAGCAAGATTCCTCAGGAGAACCTTTATCTGGCTTCCTTACATCTAGTAAAGATCCTATCAAATTATCCCTATCAAAAGATTGCCACAGGATGACACAGACTTCTGATGAGTGTAACCTGACAAATCATCTCTATAATAAGACAACATCTGTTCACAATTTATTTCTTCTTTTTCTCCTCTCATATCCTGTCACTACCTCCCTGACAGGTATCTCAAGCTGCTCTTTCTGTAGCTCAAAAGATGTCAACCATCTGGCCCTTTCTTTGAATCTCAAAAGACAGTATACATATGCATGTTAATAAGTTTGCTAGTTTTCCTCCCATTAATCTTTAAATTGTCAGTTCATTTCATAAAGAATCACTGAATCTGTACAGTGCAAAGAAAAACGAAAACAGTCTTACCAAGCTGAACTATGAGCTGTCAAGATGGCTCAGTGGGTAAGGGTACTTGCCACTAACACTAATGACCTGAGTTCAATACCCATAACCCACATGTAGAGAAACCTGACACCCATAAGTTATTCTCTGACTTCCATGAATGTGCTATGGTGCTCATGCCTAGACACAGATACAGACATACATGTTACAGGATATTTAATTATTATACAAAGAAAACCTAATTGTTAGCAAAATATAAAAACTTAAATAGATATCAGATGCAGTTAGGTGTGTCCCTAAAAGTCTCAATAGATAAGAATGCTAAAGAATGGAAAGTTCCTGCCTAGTTTAAGGCAAGTTGTTTAAGAGAGGTCTTCTGGTCTTTGTTCTATGATCCCATGCAAAGTCACTTAGATAGCCTTGAGCTACCCTACCACAAAAGTGAAATGGTTTGGGGGGAGGGGTCTGACTTGGTTTGGAGCCACTCCCACTCCCACCAAGACAGCGACCTGGTTTAGCCTGCCAAGGGTGAAGGGGAGGAGCTAAAGACTTTTGTCATGAAAAGCACTCATGGAAGAAGTTTCTGTTAAGAGATAGGAATTTTCTCTTTGGGTTTGCAGAAACAACAAAGAAGCAGCTGACAGGATACAGGAAAAACAGTATTCTAAAAAACAGAGTTTGGGCTGGAGAGATGGCTCAGCAATTAAGAGCACTGACTGCTCTTCCAAAGGTCCTGAGTTCAATTCCCAGCAATGTGAGCCACATGGTGGCTCACAACCATCTGTAATGAGATCCGATGCCCTCTTCTGGTGTGTCTGAAGACAGCTACGGTGCACTCATATAAATAACATAAATCTAAAAAAGGGGGTGGGGGGGAGCTAAGGAGCCCTCCTAGGTTTGGAGGAGCTTAAGAGAAAGGTAGACTAGCTCAGTAGAATGACACAGATAGAAAAAGATTTCTAAAGAGCTAGCAGTTTAATTGTAGAATAAGGCTTAAAAATAGATCGTTTGTATATAGTTAAGAAAATAAAATTACCTCGCTGAGCTGGCAGGTTTTTACCTCAGTTTATGCCTCCAGGGTCTTTATTGGTATTAAATTAAAATACAATACCAATTTAATATTTAATTAAATTAAATATTGGTTAAATTTAAGTGGATAAATGTTATATATACAAAAAGTGAATATTTTAAAAAGGCTAAATGTTTTTTTTAAAAAGGCTGAGTATATAATTTTTTAATTGTACTTTAATATGGCCATTTTCTAAAATGGGGCCTAAAAGGATTTTTCAGTAGCATTATTCTATAAAACAATCCAGAATTAAATACTTTGGTTTCAAGCCAGGCATAGTGGCACACACCTTTACACACCTTTAATCCCAGCACTTGGGAAGCAGAAGCAGAGGCAGGTGGAGCTCAGTGAATGCAAAGCCAGCCTGGTCTACAGAGAGAGTTCCAGGATAGCCAGGACTATATAGTAACACCCTGTCTTGAGGGTAAAAAGAAACAACAAAGCAAATAAGTGAATGAATGAATGAATGAATGAATGAATGGAAATTTAAAGATTACTTGGGTTTTAACATACTGATCTAGACAGGTAAACAATGTATTATGTAAGGTAAGACTTTACTTTCCAACCGGGGTGTAGAATAGGCCTTCACTCCATTACTAGCTAACAGGTTCCTCTGGCAGATACAAAGTACAGTCCTCGGTGTTCTTCAAAGCAAGAAAAGGAAATTCCTTTCCATTCCTCCTCACCTGCAAGGCCTTACCTGCATGCACCAGCACAAAGCCCCCTCGTTTCTCCTTACAGGGCTGCTGTGTTTCTAACTCCTTGACTATTACTTTAGCAGCAGATGCCTGAGATGATCTGGAAGGCAGTCCTTCTCCAGAACTCATCCCCTTCTCCATGATCATTCTCCAAGATTATCATCTTCTATCAGGAAGAAAGCATCCTTCCATGCAAAAGCAACTATGCAGAAGGAGTCACCCTAGAGAAAAATAGCAAAAGATTATCTCCATTTCTTCCTACCAACACACACATTACTTACAAAAAGTACGTGCACATATTTCACAAAACAGATATTTAAGATTATTGAACAGGATAATAACAGAACATGAAAAGTTTACAACTTAAATCTCTGCCCAGCAACAGTACTTATCTGAAGACATAGAAACAAAACAATTTACTATAAAAAGATCTAATCCTGGCTAGTTGTGGCAGCACACATCATTACCAGAGCTCTAGAGGCAGGAGGATGACTGAGTGTGAGGTTAGTCTGGTCTGGCTAGCTAGTTCTAGCACATCCTGGGCTGTACAGTGAAATCCTGTCTTTTAAAACAAACAAACACTACAAGGGAAAGAAAACAAAAAAACAGCCTAGTCCAAATTTTGTTTTCCTATTACACATAGGAAAGCAAACCAGCATAATGTAACTATATCACCTTATTTCCCCTGCAAACCAGCTGATCTCTGGGACATTTTGGAATCACAAGCACTGCTGGTACACTAAACATTGACACAGAATCATAGCTTTCTGCTTAAAGAGAGCAACAAATCCATACCTACATGTAAAGAGATTTTTTTTTTTTTTTTTTTTTTTTTGGTTTTTCGAGACAGGGTTTCTCTGTGTAGCCCCGGCTGTCCTGGAACTCACTCTGTAGACGAGGCTGGCCTCGAACTCAGAAATCTGCCTGCCTCTGCCTCCCAAGTGCTGGGATTAAAGGTGTACACCACCACTGCCTGGCAAGAGATTTTAAATTTTTATTCATTATATTATTGTATGTGTACATGACAGTGGGGCAAAAGGCAGAAGACCACACTGTGGAGTCTGTTCTCTCCTTCCACCTTTACATGGGTTCGGTGATCAAACTCGGTTGCCAGGCTTACAACAGAGCAAGCATCATTACCAGCTGAGGCTTCTCATCAGCTTGAATTTGTGTTGTTTGTTGGCTCTGGATCTCAGTATGTGATCTAAGCTGGCCTGAACTGCCTGCCTCATGACTGGCCTACCACAGTCTCCCAAGTGCCATGATTACAGAGCAGCATCACTGTTCTCACAAAGAAGCTTTCTCCAGATCATCAGTTCAAGGCTGATCAGTGCAATTATGAAACATAAATGCTAACAAAGTTATGTCTGAATCAAGAAATTAAACAAGCACTCCTTCAAATAGCTGTCAGCATGAAATGCATGAAGTTCTCCACAGGAAATAATGAGACAAAATCTAATTAAAAAAAAGTTTCAAGCAACCTATGCTTGAACTGTCGCTAATTCTTCTATGTATTACACTCAAAACATTTAACAATCCAGGGTTAGTACAACAAAATGGTCAGAATATATTCTAAATTAGGAGAAAACATACTTTAAAAGCAACAATGAGATTTAAAGAAAACATGACAGTAGAGTAGTCGAAACGCTTTTTGGTTTTTCGAGACAGGGTTTCTCTGTGTAGCCCTGGCTGTCCTGGAACTCATTCTGTAGACCAGGCTGGCCTCGAATTCAGAAATCTGCCTGTCTCTGCCTCCCAAGTGCTGGGATTAAAGGCGTGCGCCACCACTGCCCAGCTAGTCAAAACTTTTTTTTAAAGGACAACATTAAGCAAAAATACTCAGTTCGGATTAAATTGAAAAGGAAGGGGGTCAGGATTGGTGGCATGTATCTATAATTCTAGAACATATAAGGCTGAGACAGAAGGGTCACAAATTAAAGGTCAACACAGTTAGAACTTGGCCTATAAACAAATTAATTCAATTCAATTAAAAGCAGCCACTAGAAAGAATGAAGAAGTTCTTGATATACAGACATGAAAATCTCATAAAGATCTAGCAAAAAAAAAATATTTTAAAGCATGTAAATAATCAATTCAGAAGCTTGAAGCCATCCTTGTCTATACCATGAGTTCTAGAACAACTTGACCTATATGAGATACTCTCAAAATAGGGGGGAGGGATGTATGCATAGAAACATATGCTGTATTATCTGGAAAGAAGTATCAAAAACCAATACAGTAATTTTACCCAAAGTATATCTAGATGATCAATGGACAAGGACTGAAGTTAGTAACTGTTCACCATTTTGAATTTAAAACATTGAATGCATCACACACCACATTCACACATACACGTATGCACGCATACACACATGGCTAATCTTGGCTGTCTACTCCACTACATCTGTAATCAACTAAAGCCCAAGCAGCTGGGCACACCTGTGAATGGTTTTCTCAATTGGATCACTTAAGGTGGGAAGACCTACCCTAAACCTGGGTCACTCCTTCTGATAGCAGCCCAGATGAACGGACATGGAAGGAAGCTCTCCCTTTTCCCCTGCTTGGCAAGCTCATCTTTTCTGCTAAGGCATTCCTTCATTGGTATTAGAACCTACTTCAGGGTTCCAGCTGAGATATTCACCTCCTAGACTAAAGAACTAGACGTTTTGGCCTTTCCTTTGAGCGACAGCCACTGTTGGACTAGTGGAACCACAGTCTGTTATCTACACTAATAAATTCCCTTTTATATGTGTGTGTATACACATATATAAATATATCTATATATTCTATCAGTTCTGTTCCTTCAGAGAGCCCTAAGCACTAGTTAATGAGCTAAGTCCAAAATCCAATATAAGAGATTCCACTTAAAAATTGCTGTAATGTAAAAAAATAAATCCATTTTTTCTGCCAGGCAGTGGTGGCACACGCCTTTCATCCTAGCACTCGGGAGGCAAAAGCAGGCAGATTTCTGAGTCCAAGGCCAGCCTGGTCTACAGAGTGAGTTCCAGGACAGCCAGGGCTATACAGAGAAACCCTGTCTCGAAAAACCAAAAAAAAAAAAAAAATCCGTTTTTCCTTCTGGCCACTTAGTTCCCAAGAATAACGACTCTAAGACTAATGCATGGCCACACGCTTTGGTCATTACCTGACTAGCTTGTAACTTGTTTAACCCATTCAAACTATTCTATGTCTACCCCTTAGTTACATCAATGCACTTCCTCCTTCGTGTCTCCTCAGCATCTCAAAAGAATCTCCACATCTCTCCTGTGTCTCCTTTTGCTCTCTCAGTATTTCCCAGAATCCTCTCACTTCCTTCCAGTGTCACACCTCCTATTTCCTGCCTCAGCCCATTGGCCAAAGGCTTTTTTATTGACAGGTGTTGCTTAGAAGAGATTCCCAGTACACTGTAATGAAGGAAATGCCATATTCTGGATTTACATTGATTTCTAAGTGACACTGTTATAATCTTACCTCAGAAAAGAATATAGAAAAAGCATGGCCAAAGACTCCTAAAGGACCTATTTCTATTTTACTTTTCTGAATCTTGAATTTAAAGGGACATATAAAATACAGGTCAGTGAAAAAGAAAAGAAAAACATCCCAGTATTTTATCTCTGTTGATCAGACAGGGTGGAGGCATGACATTAGATTAACACTAAATATCCCTGCAATATGTTTAGCTTACTTGTCACTGTTATTACTAATCATTATTTAAACTGCTGCAGCATACTTACCCCAAACAATAGCTCAAGGAAACTGTCTATTGCTTCAGCTGGATTCTGAAGCAACACCCAAAATGAAATGTTCTCAATGAACAAGCAAGCACAGGTATTAAAGTTCTACACACTAAGAACTAAGCACACTGGGCTGGTAAAGATCTAAGTTTGGATATCTAAGGCCCAGGATTTGACCTCCAGCCCCACAAAAATCACAAACTATTTTATTTTTTGTTTTTTGTTTTCGTTCTTTTTTCTTTTCTTCACAAACTATTTTAAATACTTTAATCTTTAAAGAATTCCATAGCTCATTTTCATACTGCCTTCATTTCTGAATAAATGTGTTTAAATATGAACATTTCACAACTTCCTACCAGTAATGATATAAAAATTCATTGTAATTATTATTTCTCAACACTAGCAACTTGCTCATTCTCTGCAAAGTCTTCTAAAAGAATTAATGATCACATAGATGCTGAAAAGACAGCTCAGCGGTATAGCGTGAGTGCCTGTGCCTAACATGCACAATCTCCTGGAATGGACACTCAAAGCAAGAAGGCTCAGCCAACAAAAAAGCATTTGCCATGCAAACCTGGTGACCTGAGTCCCAAACTCAGAACCCATAAGAGAGAGAACCAACACACAAAAGTTGACCTTACCTCCACACATGTGCCACGGCATGAACACACACAATGGTTTTAAGTTTGCTTGTTTTATTTAATGGATTAGGAGTGTTATCTTAGGCCCCAAGCTGGACATGGTAGCACATGTCTATACTTCTAGCACTTGAAAATCTAGGGAAGAATTAAGAATTGGATGCCAGCCTTGGCTATATACAGTGACTCTATCTCAAAAGCAAAACAACAATAACAAAAAGTTATCAGATTATACAGCAAATTCTATTTCTAATTATATACCTAGAAAACTAAATACATACATACATAATTCTATCTGAACAAAGTTGTCTAAGATACAAGTTCTGACTTCCCATAAGCTGTACTTCTTAACCCGTTATTTACATTCTGAGTAACTTCCTGCTCTTGATGTAAGCGTGACAACCTACAATGCTTCTTCACGAGGCCTCTAGGTCTCTTTTCAATGTCTCCAAAACTGTCCTTACTGCCAATCTTTCAAAATGATCCTCTCAGCAAATCACATTATTTTCTTAGTTTATGTTCTGACTTGAAATAAAATTACAGCCAGAGTGAGCCAGTTTTCTCCCTTGGAGCTCAGTCTTGGTGTTCCTTACTGACTTATGAAAATGAGCTCATTTTCCCACTGAAGCCTAGGTCTTCACACATTATTTTTCATAATGGCATAATTCTCTTCTAACACACCTCACAGTCATTTCAGACTGCACCAAAATCCTATAGGTTTCTTCCTCAAGCACTTAACTTCTTTCTCCTCTATCCCAGTTTAGCCAAAATACCTCTTAGCATAAATATTATATGGCATCTGAACTTTTCTCCACAAACACAAGCTATCAGAGAGCAACCATTTACAAAAGACCGCTATAATAAATCTCATGATGGACCACACTGAGCAAAACAGATCAGAAACAGACAATATACAAGAGGAAATACAAGCTGAACATCCAATATTAAAGAATATTCAAACAAAGAACAAAAACAGTTTACACCTAACACTATGCTGATGCCTCAAGCTGAGTATAGCTGCTCTGAAAGGGATCTGTGAGTAGGCAGGAGAACCTGAAAATGTACAATACTGTGGGTACCAACTTTGAAGATACACACAAACTATAATCTATACATGCACAAGTTAACAGTAGCATAGACACACCTTTAAGGAGAACTGTTTTCTCTAATACCCTTCATGTTTGAACTTGTTTTATTCAGTACTGTCCATTGAAGAGACTTTTTATTTGACCATTTCTGAGACCAAGATGAATGCTAATTCACTAATCATCAAAACCAAAAGGGAAACTCAAAACATTTCTTTTTCACTTCAGGGATTTTCTAGGTAATAATTTAGCATCTAAGTCTTGACCTAGGGTCTCTCAAATTTATGTGTATATATGTATTTTTTTCTTTCACAAGTCATGATACTTGTTTTTTAAATAAACAATTTAGAAAAGTATCATATGTCCTGTTGAATCTTTCCAAAGCAGTGTAAGAGGAAGATTGTCAAGCAATCATCTATCTCATAACAAAATATTGCTTGACAGGAGAAAGCCAGCCCTTAAGTTATTGCAACTGGTAATACAGAGCCAAGCCATTATGGAGCCCTGGTGGCACATGACTCTAATGCTCCCCTGTAATCCTAGGGGATGCACTGAGGAGGATCACTGCAAACTCAAGGCCAGCCTGGTATCCATAATAGATTTCAGGCCACTCATGGAAGCTATCCCATTTAAAAACAAAACAAACACAGTATTTTGTGGGTTTGATATCATGACATTAACAGTTTCATGCTTCATTAAAAGAGTTCCAGAACAAATGTATATTCATCTTTGATCAGTAATTCTACTCCTAGAAACACTTTCTACCTAAAATTTAAATACAGAAAAAACTTAGTCTTCCTTTGGTCGGTTTGGGTTGTTGCTTATGATTTGTTTTGCTTCATTTTGTGAGATAGGGTCTCATGTAGCCCAGGCTGACTTCAAACTCCTGATCACCCCCCCTCCACTTCCCAAGTTCTAGGATTGCCAACATGTGCTAGCACTCATGGTTAGCTTTATATCTTTTATGCTATGCTTAATATAGAATAATACAGGATTTTAAACATATGTGTAACCTAAAAATTCAACAGAAAGGAATGGGTTATACAGTAACATTATTCATGGTCAGTTGATTTTCAAGATGGATGCCAAAGGGGGGGGCAAGGCAGGGGGGCACACAGGAGGCAGAAACAGGCAGATCTCTGTGAGGGAGTTCTAGGACAGCCAAGGCTACAGGGAGAAACCCTATCTCGAAAAACAAAGATAAACAAAATAAAGCAAGGTTTATGTCCAGGCAGGGGTAGGAGGATCAGCAAAGGTGGTATAAACTAGAGAGGGCAGAGAGGGCAAAGTCCTACCCTCCCAACTGCTACCCTGAATCCAGTACATCAAAACCGTCAGCTAAAACTGTAAAATCTCCTAGCGTAACCAGAATTATACATGGATAAATATTTGTGACTCTAGATTCGGCAAACTTTTTTGTAGTGGTGGTGTAGTTTTGTTTGCTTTATTGCTTGTCTAGTTTTTGGAGACAGGGTCTATTTGAGATTTAAAAAAAAAATCTCTGTAGTATGTATCTCTGGCTAACCTGGAAATTGCTCAGAGATCCACTTTCTTCTGCCTTCTGAGATCTGGGATTTAAGGCATGTGCCACTACACCCAGCCTCACAAATGGTTTCTTAAATCAGATGTTTGAGACAAGACTTGTCTACAAGGTGAATTTCCAGGCCCCAGTAAGACCCATCTTAAGGAAAAAAAAACAAAAAAAAAACCAACTAGGGGCTGAAAAGATGGCTTAGTAATTAAGAGCACTCACTGGCTGCTCTTGATTCCCAGCACCCACATGGCAGATCACAACCATCTTTAAGTCCTATTCCAGGGGATCTGATGCCATCTTCTGGCCTCTGTTGATAACAGGCAAGCATGAGGTACACAGACTTATATGCAGGCAAAATACCCACCCACATACAATACATTTTAAAATATCTAGTCAGACAACTTAAATATTTCTCCAAAACTATGCAATGACTGATAAGTACAAAGATAGATGCTTAAGATCATTAACCATAAAAATCAAAACAACAGTGAGATGCTATTTCCCTAGTGCCACTATAAGACACATATAATCAAAACAGGGGTTTGCCAGAATTTGGAGATGAAGACCTTTGTAATCTGGGGGATTCAACGTGCTGTGGTCATTCTGGAAAGTATCTGTTCAGTTCTCCAAACACATGACCCAGAAGTTATACTTCTAGGTACATAACAAAAGACAAAAAAAAATATATAAAACTAAACACAAATATCCACACAAAAAGTCACAAATATGATGTGTACAGAATATTCAAAATAACCCGAAGGACAAAACATTCCAACCAATACAACTGCATAGCCATAAAAAGGAATGGGTGAGGTGTGTCCGTGAATGGTAGGATGCTTACCCAGCATGTGTGGTCCATCCCCAGAATCACCCAGGTAGAATAAAGAAATACAAAGGAGTGATGTATTGTTACATAGCCATGAACAAATCTTGAAAACATGCTAACTGAAAGAAGCTAGACACCTGTTACATGGTTCCATTTACTTAAAATGTACAAAACAGAAAGATACACACTAAACCATGGATCAGAAGCTGGGGAGAAGCTAGAGGAGGGGCATGTTTGGGGCACAAGACTTCTGGTGAAGGTGATTGAAATTCTCTGGAACTAGTCAGCAACGACATATATACAACTTTTGAACACTTAAAAGGAGAAAGGGGGAGAGAGAAGCTTACAATTTAAAAGAATTTTGGTACTGTGTTGATTACACCTCAATAAGAAAAAACATAACCAGGGCTGGAAAGACAGCTCGGCAGTAAAGAGCACTTGCTTCTCTTGCAGAGGACCTGAGTTAGTTCTTAGCACCACACACTGGCTTACATCCATCCTTGATTCCAGTTCCAGAGGCCCTCTACTAGCCTGCATGGATATGCTCGTGGTGTACAGACATGATGCAAGCACTCACACACATAAACTAAAATACCCCCCCCCCAAAAAAAGCATATCCAATCTATCCGTGCAATGAATGCAACATACACAATACTGCAGTTTTTAGCTTTAACCATATTATACACATAAACTTGTAGGTGATATCTTAAAGAATTTATAAAGATTTCACTTGTAGGTGATCTTAAGAAATTATCAAGAGGTGGGCAGTGGTGGCTCACGCCTTTAATCCCAGCACTCGAGAGGCAGAGGCAGGCAAATTTCTGAGTTCAAGGCCAGCCTGGTCTACAGAGTGAGTTCCAGGACAGCCAGGGCTACACAGAGAAACCCTGTCTCGAAAAAGACAAAAAAAAAAAAAAAAGAAAGAAAGAGAGAGAGAGAGAAATTATAAAGAACAAAATCTTTAGTTGCGGCAACTATGTTAATCTCTATTTCTGCAATTCCCAAACATTTTCTAATAACCACTGCTCCGTTTCTAATAACCAAACTCCCGAGTGTGTAAGTTAAACTTCCTTAGCTTGTATTCAAAGAGAGGTCTTAGTCCATTGACCCCCAATAAACCTTCCCTTCCTCTCTCTCCTCAGCATAATTAAGTTGAACTCGGGGGAATCACTACTATGCCCTCTATGTCAAAACACCTCCAGCTACAGCTGCTCGCCCGCTCTCCAGCTGCTTCATCTACTCAATCCTAGTCTCCTCTGCCTCTGCACTAGATGCTAATGTCCCTCGGGACTCTAACCCGGCCTCTATACACTCAGAGAAGCTCTGATCCCACCGCGACATCTGTACGTGACACATCCCGGACCTGCTGCGGACCTGGGGAGCGGGAGTTCCCTGTACCCTGGGACTACACAGCACGCGAAGTCAAGGGAACTGGCGGGCCCCACGCGTGACCGCGACTCGGGACCGGGGAATCTGTGGGCCCCTGCGCCGGTCCTTGCAGGTGGCGCGGTGCGCGCCGTCCCGTGAGGTGGGGGAGAGGACGCCACGCAGGCCTGCGGGACCATACGGAGACCGAGGCTAGGCAGCGGCGACGCGGACAGCGTGAGAACGAGGGACACTCACCCGCGTCAGCGCAGAGCACTCATTACACAGGAAGTAGTCGCTCGCCCGTTGCCAGGGTGAGGAAGCGGGAGTGGCGTAAAGCCTTTACATTGGTTGACGAGCACACGTGGCCGGAAGCAGACGCCCCGCGAGGCTGTGTCTTAGTCGCCTAGGCTGTAGCCGCTCCATAAGCGTCAGAGCAGAGACGCTCGGGGGTATCTCCGGCCTCTGATATTCGGGAAATTTTTAAATTTTATCTATTGCCATATTGGGGGTTTGTTGTTGTCATAGCTGTTCAGTCGCCGTTACCCACCTTGCTTTCACTGTGCTCGGTAATTAGGTTTCAGGATGCGCCTACCTCCTGCCCACGTGGTTGGCTGACTAGCGGTGTTGCAGGTTATGAAAATAGTAGCCATCATTAATTAGAGGGTTGCTGAAGAACCCTTCCCTCATCCTTGTAATCTTGACTCCTGTGGAAAACTAGGATTCAACCTAGGTTTTGTATAGTGGGAGTCGGAAAATGTGGTTAGCCATAAACTGTCCAAGATCAAAGACTAAGAACCAGTAGCAATCTCATAAAGTTTCCTAGTAACTAGTAACAAGAATCGTTTGACAACCTGTTTAGGGGAAGCAGATATTGGAAGAACAGTGCAGGTCAAGTATCAGTCGTTTGAAATACTTGGGATGAGAAGTATTTGGGATTTTTCCTCTTCAGTTGTGAAATACTTGCTTATACATATTAAAACGTCCTGGGAGATAGGTTATTTCTCCGCCGGTGAAATGAGCCAGTTCAAGCCAGATTAGATTGTATTAAAGGCAGAATATTGAGAAGCTGCTTGGGGGGGGGGGGTCCACTGACCCCATGGATTGAGGCCAGGAGAGCGGTTGAGGTGTAAGAAAAGGAAAACAAGAAAGACTAAAATATCTGGATTATAAAGGGAAGATCCTCTGGGGAAAGGGCAGCTCAGCCCCTGGGCTGGAAAGTTCAGGGTTGGGGGCAGGGTTCTCCAAGGGGGGACTGAGGGATGCTGGGAGAACCTGAAGGTCAGGTCTGCTTTGGAATGTAAAATATGCGCCTCAGTCCATTGTCCTATGTGTGGTCCCAGACCTGCAGTTTAGGATCACCTAAACTCTTACTTAAAAATGTAAATTCTTAGAATCCACCTAAATCAATCTTTGTTGTTGTTTTGTTGTCTTTTTTTCTTTTTTCCTTCGAATCGGAGTTTCTCTGTAACCGCCCTAGCTGTTCTGGAACTCAACTTTGTACACCAGGCAGGCCTGAAACGCTGAGATTCGCCTATCTCACTGCCTCCTAAAAGCTGGGATTAAAGGCTTTCGAGTCCTTTAACAAGCCTTTTGGGTGATTGTAATGCACCTAAAGCATTACTAGATTGCAGAACTTCTTGACTTATCTTAGCGGTGGAGAGCCAGAAGGGTGATAAGTCCAACCCCCCAGAAGAGGACAGCAACCAATTGATGTGTTTATAAAAAGATGAAGAGATATAAGAATATGTTCTATGGGGGTGTGGTGAAGTGTGGGGGAAGGGGGTGTCTCAGCGGGCCCATGCTAAAGCTATCCCTTCCTCCTGAGGGACCAGCCACACGACAGTATAGTATAGAATAGAGTTTATTCAGGCATGGAGAGAGAAGTTAGAGGGCAGAGAAGGCAGAGAGAGGGAAAGAATAGAGAAGTAGGGGCCGACCATGACCACGTGGGGGGGGGGGGAGGGAATGGGGAGTAAGAGAGGATGGGGCAAGCAGCCCCTTTTATTGTGGGTCAGGCCTACCTAGCTGTTGCCAGGTAACTGTGGGGTGGAGTTTAGACAAAATGCTGACACCAATAATGGGGGTTTTGAGTGATCCAGAACTAGGTGCAAGAAGGCAGATTGAGGCTAAGGAGTTTATTGATTTTTCTGCTGACATTCCTAGATTAAAATATGTGAATTGAAAAAAATTCAACTGCTGATAATCCCAAATACATCTGTTTAAGCAGTACATTAGATTTGAAAAGGAATGTAGAGACCAGTAAGGAAAAAAAAATATTCTTAATGGTTAAGTTAGTGAATGTTAGCAATAAAGTAGAAATTGACAGCAAGGATTCAGAAACAGAAGAATCGGTGTTCCTATCCCTGTTCTACCACTTAACTATCCCATTAAATGATTTGCTTCATTTTCCTGTTCTTTACTTCCCACATTTGTAAAATGAGGATTAAAAATTGTTGTGTGAAATAAAGATATGAGAAGTACTGGATGTGGCGGCACATGCCTTTAATCCCAACGCTCAGAGGTAGGGGCAGTAGGACCTCTGTGAGATGGGGCCAGCCTGATCTACAAAGTGAATCCCAGGACAGCCAGGACCATAAGAAACATAAAATAATAATGATGATAATAATAATCCAAATAAAAAGTATCAGCCCCATAGTGAATAATCTATAAATGCTAATTTTTTCTTTGTTTTTGAGACAAAGTCTCACAGTGCAGCTAAGGACCCTTCCAAGAATGCTCCTCCTCACTTTCCCTAGTGCTGGGATTACATTAGCCACCAAGCTGGTTTAATAAGTGTGATAAATTTTAAAGAGACTTTTTTTTTTAGACTTATTTAGTTTATGTGTTCACCCATGCCTGCCCAAGCTCATGGTGATGGAATAAATGCCTGTTTCATATACATTCAAGGAGATAGAAACCTTGACCTCTAAGAAAGCACGATTTCTGCCAGGCAGTGGTGGCGCACACCTTTATTCCCAGCACTTGGGAGGCAGAGGCAGGCAGATTTCTGAGGTCGAGGCCAGCCTGGTCTACAGAGTAAGTTCTAGGACAGCCAGGGCTACACAGAGAAACCCTGTCTCAGAAAAAAAAGAAAAGAAAAGAAAAAGAAAGCATAATTTCCTACTTCCCTCTCCCCTCTCTCCTGTCTACTCCAAGAGATCTCAGGTTGCCTGCCCTGGTGTTTTCTCTTCCAAATGCCAATAAAATTGTCTTTGAGGCAGGCTGTGCTTTTAATCCCAGGGAGGAAAAGCCAAACTGATCTCTGAGTTCAAGGTCAATCAAGACTACATAGTAAGACCCTGCCTCAAAAATAAAAAAAGATATTTAAAATCGTTCATGTATTATCTTCTGAATCCACGTCTTTTTTAGTCTCCTCAATCTATGAGAGCAGTGTCCCTGCAAAAGTGGCACTGTGTCCCCTGGTGACACTCTGGGAGCACCATTGCCCTTTCACTCACGGACTGTGCCTAACCACCGGCATCCAGGGTAAACAGGATTATCAGTAGGGAAGAAGGATGATCCGAATCTATCTAGCCAAGAGGTGAATTTGTGACTCTCACTAATCCAGTGCTGCTTCCCCTGCTGGAATCTTTGCTCAGGTTAAAGAAAGGATAAAAGTAGCTGCTGTGATTTAGGTCAGCTCCCAGATTCCCTGCTGCTCTCCCCAGCCCTTGCCTTTCCAGGTTTATTTTTTATTTTTATTTATTTATTTATTTATTTTTTATCTTTTTGCTTTTCCTTTCAATTATATAAACTATCGGCCATCCTCCCAATAAATTCCTTCCTTCCATACACCACATCACCAGCAAGACAAAGCCACTGTAAATTTTAGTTAACTCAGTTTCAAGTCCTGATGACAACACATTGTCCTTGAGATTTTGACCAAGACTAGTAAAATTAAAGGTGGTCTAGCTGCCATCTCTGCTCACCCTGCTGTCTGTCTGTCTGTCTGTCTGTAGGCTGTGTCTCTGGCCAGCTCTTTATCATTCCTCATTCACGGGGCAATATACATGTGTTTCCTGAGCAACATACCAGTTTGTGGTTTACCTCAGAATCTGAATTCTCAAAATGTCATTTTTTTTTTTTTACTATAATTCATGAACAGTGCCCCACCCCCTTCTCTCATAAAATGAGGTTTATTGATATGAAACCAGTGTGAGCTTAGTATCGGTGTTGTCCCAAATACTTACTTTTAAACTGCAGGCTCGTCCCCCTTTCTATCTCTCTTGGTTTCCAGCCCTACTCTAGCTCTGTAAGGAGCACACAGCCTCAACTAACCTTCTTCTATAATTTTTTAAAATTTATTTTAGTTATTGATCATTTCACCTGTGGAGTGAGTTCCATGAGGGCAGATTTTTTTGTAATTAAAACCAAATTTCTTTAAAAATATTTTTTTTCCTGTGCATGTGTTCTGTTGTGAGTATGTGCAGTTTGTGTGCAGGTGCCCACAAAGACAAGAGGGCACCAGACAGAGAGACACACACACACACACACACACACACACACACTGTGAAAGTAACAGTATCTGCCTGCCTCTGCCTCCTGAGTGCTAAGATTAAAGGAGTGTACCACCACAGACAGGAAAAAAAGTTTAAACAAACAAAAACAGATGAGAGAGTATAGAAAGGTAAGAAAAATTAAACAAAGATGAGAAGAGAAGGAGCTTCTTCATCCTGGAGTCTGGTTGAACTCATTTACCAACTGAGCCAAGAACTCCAGAATAATTCGCAGTATTTGAGGTTTTTCTGTAGAGAGGTTTCAAAAGTGGATATTAAATTAGCAACGAGCCGGGTGACTAATAGCATATGGCCTCTCCTTTCCCAGCTGTTTTTGGGGATCTCATTAGAAACATCATTTATAGAAAAAGCCCTCTTTTCTATTTGTATCTTAGCCCTCCTGCCGAAACCCTCTCGATCCATGGTTTTATTTTTTAGATTGCAGTTTTATACAAAGCATGTCCAGAGACACCCTATAGTCTGTCATTTATTGAAAAAGAGTCAGAGACTGTGGCAGCACACACAAGACCTGCACAGGTTCAAACCAAACTAAGTCCTAACACATAGAAGGTAAAGTGGACGAAAACTCCAAACCTAACCAAGAAGTTTATTTTCAATTGATTCCTGCTGCAACAAGGAAAAGCAATTCTCTCCAGTGGAATGACAGCCACACTGCAGGTCAGGGGCCATGCCCAGGAGTATCGACCAAAGCAAAATGGACTCCATGGGGTGTTTTGTCCGTGTATGTGCTCACTTTTTATTTTGTTTTGTCTTTTTTGTTGAGAGAGAGAGAGAGAGAAGTTGGGTGAGTGGGGAGGCAGAGGAGAGAGAATCTAGTTGGGGGAGGGGAAGAATATGATCAAAATATATTATGTGGAAAAAAAATAAAGAAAAAAGTAAAAATTGGAAAGATGGTTTCTAGAAATATAGAAATATAATTTGATAGCCATCAAAACCATATCCGTGGCTACTGCTAAGTCACCTAAGCAGGATGGCCCTTTGGGGAGCCTACACTCTTGGCTATGCCTTTTCCCTGACCACCACCCCACTTCTTTTCTGTTTACATTCATGATAAACTTCCCTAACAAACTCCCAACTGTAGGCTGGAGAGGCTCAGCAGTTCATTGTCTTACTGCTCTTGAACCCAGCACCCAGGCTGCTCACAGCTGCCTGTAATTCCCGATCTAGGGGCCCGCAACATCCTCTTGTGGTCACAGACGCCTGTGTGTATGTGGTGCACAGAACCTCATGCAGGCATGCACGCACATAAATAAGAACAAGTAGATAAATCTTAAAAATCAACCCCAAGTCTGTCTCATACTTGTTCATCTTCAAATGCTTCTCTGCAGTAAATTCAAGAATCCCAGCTTTACCTGAGTGGAAGTCACTAGAAAGAACTCAAGCTGACAAAGGCAGCAGCATGGGGCTGTGTCTCTGGTTCTTTCATTATGGAGGTAGTTTACAAAATCAAAGAACTAGATTTGAAACACACAAGCTCTGGTTCTGTAGCAAACATGACTAGACAAACTTTTCAGGACACAATTACAGGAATGGATCAATTTCATGTTTCCAGTACTTGTGTCTCCATAGTCAAGATTCGAATTCCAAGAATATACTCTGTGCAGATTAACTTGGGTGGTTGCTCATAGGAGGAGATAATCCTCGAACTCACGATCCCTCCCACTGAAACTGCTAAGGATAAAGTAAATTACATCCTAGAGGAGGGATGTGGACACTGCAGTGCAAAGCCAGCAAAAGTTCATTGTCCACATGCTTTAAATGTAATGTTGCCAAAAATTAGAGGACCACACAGGATATCTGCCTATGATGTGCTTCTAGTCCTATGAATTCTTGGTTAATTTATTTAATTTTGTTGTTCTGGCTGGCTGGCTTTGTTTTGTTTTGGAGACAGGGTTTCACTCTTAGCCCAGTTTGGCATGGAATTTACTGAGTTGACCCGGCTGACCTTGAACTCCCAGAAATCCTCCTGCATCAGCTTTCAAGCGCTACAGTTACAAGTACAGTATTACATGGCCAGTTATTTCTGTGTATTCAGTATACTTTCAACAAATTTCAAGCTTATGATTTGTTTGGAAATGTTAGTCCTTATTACTTATCAGTTTAAACCAATAAAATCTGTTCATCTATTATAATATAGGGAAGAGTTCTGATAAAAAATGGGAGGAATTACTTTTTATTTTAATTTTTTATTTTAATGTTTCTTTTTGAATATGGGGATGTCATTGAAATGAGGTAATTTTCATACTTATCTAATTTTTAAAAACTTTTTGTTGTGGAATGTTTTGAAGAAAGCAGTGAGGGTACTGTGCTGGAATGTTCCAGACAGCAGTGAATCTGTACTTTATCTGAGTCTGTTCTGCTGTTCACACTTTGTTAACAGAAGCTTCGGCTGCCCAGGTCTCATCGTGGCTGCCTCTGCCCTAAGGCTTGCCAGGCCCTTCTAACTTGCACAGCCAGCTCCCCTGCATTTCTGTTTCCTGGCTCAGCACCATCCTCAATGTGCCGTAGCTTGCTCAGCCTCAAGGCCCAAGCACAGGCCGGAGGTACATGGAAGTAAACATTTTCCCAAAAGCAATCTTTGGGCTAAGGAGTAGAAATGCTGTCTGTCCTTTAGGCTAGTTCCGAGAAGCTTCCTGTAACCTTCCCACGTTCTCAGAATATCAAGGTCTGCCTATTACAGAAGTATCTTTTACACAGGCCTCTCTTTTCCCCAGCATTATTCTTTTAAAGTTCTCACATTTGCCTCCTACAGTAACCTGTGCAGATATTCCCTGCTCCTAGAGGCTCTGCATTCTGAGAGAGGATCCACACTAAGGCTGACATTGTTTGTCCTGCATAGTTTTTGGTGACAGTCAAAGTCTAATATAGTTTACACAATCCACGTGTGGTAGACATTTTTAGATGCTGGTCAATATGACTATTGCCATAAAGGTCTACACCTGCTTTTCTACAGAAGTAGATACCATAAAGATTTCTTTGGTATCTGTTATGAATTATAATATGGCAAGGGGGTATCAGGCAGGTCCACACCAAGGTGTTGCCCTGAGAAATCACACCATGCATATAAAGGAGGTTTAATTGGGGAAAGGGAGGAGAGTGAGGACCTGGAGAAGGGGTAGAGGCAGATGAGTGGACATGTAGACAGGGAGACAGATGGGAGCAGAGCCATGAGGGCAGAAAAGGGGGGACAGAGAAGGACAGAAAGGGGAAGAGAGAGATGGCCAGGAACACGTGGAAACAGAGAGAGAGAGAGCACTGGAGTGGCAGACCAGACCTATATGCAGCCCACACCTGAAGCACTAGGTGGTAGTGGTGTCAGGTGAGAGAGTAGGCCTTTGCTAGGTCCCTAGGAGCCTAGTGGAATCCTGTAAGCCAACAGTATCTGTGATTAATTGAATTACAAAGGCAAGATGGTGGAAGGGGTGGGATAAGGGAAAGCAGTTGACAGCTATAGCTGAGGTAGCTCAGTAAGAGAGTACTTAATCTGGCGTATAAAAAGCCATGGTTTGCAGAGATTTGTGAAGCTTTGTACCTGACAACACAAAGCCAAAGAAGCAAACAAAAAACAAAAAGGCTTCCAAAGCTAAAACCTTGACTCAGCTCCATCACCTCAGCACTACGGCCACAGTACTCTCTAGAAAAACCTTGTATCCTGCTAGCCCCAACCATCTCAACAGGCAGAACAAGTACCAGTCCCTGTGGACAACTTTCCTCGTGTCCTGTGAGATCCGGTTGCTGTTACCTATTGCCAACATGGGCTCAGCTTAAGTAACTTGTGTCCTCCCTCCTGAATTTTCATTAGGAAAAGGAAAAAAACAGAAAAACTCTTAGTTTTGGAACCAGTAGATATTTTTCTAACTGTGATCTACCCTTACTGTTGTTTTGTTGTTGTGGTGGTGGTGGTGGTGGTGGTGGTGGTGGTGGTGGTGGTGGTGGTGGCAGTGCTGGTGTGCTGGTGGTTTTGATTTTTTATTTGTTTGTAGAAATTTGTCCTAGGACCTAGTCTTATCCTCCTCTTCTAACTTTTTTGTCTACTTTCTACTATAGCATAATTGATAAATTATTTCTCTGCCAGTGGGATGAGCCAATGCAAACCATATTAGATTATAATAAATGCAGGTCTGTTAGAAAGGTGCTCTGGGACAATTTCACTAGCCCTAAGGACTAAGGCCAGAGAAGTCACCAAGGGGAGAGAGAAGGGAGCTGGTTGGAAGAAAAATAGAGAAGGGGCCAGTGCAAAAAGAGAGAGAGAGAAGACAGGAGAGCACTAGGAGACTAAAATGTCTGGATTATATAGGGAAGAGCCTCTTGGAGAGAGGCAGCTCAGCCCCTGGGCTGCCAGGTAGGGACTGAGGGATGCTGGGAGAACCTGGAGGCCAGGTCTGCTTTGGTATGTGAAATATTACCTCAGTCCTTTGTCCTGGGGTCTAAAACTAAACAATAATGAACCCTTTTAATCTCAGAGATAAGAATTTTAGTTGAATATTGCTTAGCTAAAAAGGAAGAGGAGATGGGAAACGTGGAAGAAAAAGGTATAAGCTGCTTTTCTGACAGCCGTTAGTAAAGAACTAAGTATGCTTTAGGAACTGAATGCAAATAACTTCACCCATCCAACCTGATTCCCTAGCTTTACTCCCAAACCCTGTGGGCCACCATTCTGACCGCGGAGTCTCTTAGCATATGTTGGCCAATGAATTGGCTTTCAGCACCTTGAGATGGGAGAGCACAACCAGGCCTCCAGGAAAGCTGGACGAAGAGGTCAGAGGGCAGCCCTTTGTAGCTTACAGTCGCTAATAGGAACCAGAGGTCAGAGGGCAGCCCCTTTTAGTCTACTGTCTCTAATGGGAACCAGATGCTTCCGACTGTTGCCTGCCATCTGCCCCCTCACCTAAGGTTTTCAGCCCTGGTTCTTTTCAGACTACCAGCTGTACAAACAATCTTTTATCCATAGGTTTGTGGTGGGAGATCTGTGTCTTTTCTGTTAGGAGAGCCTGGCTGTGTTGATTCCAAGGTGTAACTCATTAGAATAACAATTATACAAAGGGGTACTCCTTCCAACCCGAATTTTTATTCACAATCAATTTTTGGCTTCTGTTTTCTTCACTGTCAGGAAAACTGCTGAAAAGTTAGCAGGGGGTTAATCCACTGAAAGTAGGAGCAAAGGAAATCTACAGGAAATGCAAATGTATTAAAGAGATCTATAGGTTTGACCCAGCACCACATAAAAACCAGTCAGAGTGGTATGTGCCTGTAACCTCAGCGTTTAGGAGGTGGAAAGATCAACAAGAAACCCACATGCTTGAGTTCTGGAAGTAGCTACCAACCTCTCAAACTAGCATTGCACATTTTGATTCTCATTTTCCTTTACAGATAAAATGAACAATCAAATTGACAATGCAGAAGAATACAGCTTTCATCTCAAAGGGAGTGAGAAATAGTTTATTCTGGAACCAAATATGAATGACCATTACTCCAGAACAGAAGGTCTAGGTTACCACAATAACCACATTCCAATGTGTCACAGGTTCCTGATGTCTTTGTAGAAATACATTGAGAAAACCGTAAATCAGGGCACTTTTCATCATCAGATATGTGGATTATAGAAAAGTGGGGAAACCTCTTGTTATAGGCTTCAGATGCTGTAAGGTGGCATTTTTTAGCCTTTGGGTTGGAAGAAATTACGGCTCTGTCTGTATATTCCAAAAGGATTTACCTAACAGTCACAAGGATGTTAGGCCTGTTGGAAAAGAATAGTCTCAATGTTAGCATTTCCTCAAGACTCCACCCAACAGGCCTAGATATAAGCCTGACTCACTTATTCTCTCTCTCTCTGTCTCTCTCTCTCTCTCTTTCTCCACTTCCTCCTCCTCCTCCTTCTTCTTCTTCCTCCTCCTCTCTCCCCATATGTCACCTGCCAGCCTCTTCCCTTCTTTCTCATCTGTCTTGCTGTCCTTCTCTGTACTCTTTCTTTCTCTGTCTCTACTTCCTTCCCCAGACCCCCTTCCCATGTCCCGAATAAACTCCCTTTAATAACAGATCCTATGTCTCATACCTGAGGGGTGAGGATGGGGCAAAGGGGATGCCTCAATATGGACCCACTAAGGCACCCACTCCTGCCAATCAGATCATGGTTGATAAAACATTTCACTCAGTGTCAAACAAAACAAGTATTTTTCTGAGCAGTTATTATATTCTTAGCAGTCAACCCCAGATAGCTAAACTGATGAGGTGTGTCCTCACTCCAGTTCCATGAAATCTTGAGGGTCTTTAAATTTTAATCTTTTAATCTTTAATTTAAAATTTAAGAACTTTAAATTCTTTAATCTGGCCAGTATTACTGAGCCAGAAAAAAAGTAAAATCTGTGGGCACTGATTTCATGTTACATAAAGTTCATCTCAAGTTAGAAAAAACAAGAAATCTCTTATGGCCTTGTGTGAAGCTGCTCTATGCTGCACCACCACCACAACCCCTGGCCCTTGACATTTTATTTGTGAGGCCCTTGTGTTGCACAGGCTAGCCTTGAACTTGCTATGTAGCCTAAACTGGCCTTAAACTTCCTATTCTCTCCATTTTGGCCCCTGTGTTCTGGGATTAAGAGTGAACATTTTAAATTTTACTCTAAGGTTATTCATCCTCAGTGGGTTTAGAATTTAAGATTTGTCCAAGATTACATGTTTAGTGCATAGCAGAGCTGGGACCCAGTCATAGGATACCAAATCCCAAACTAGTTCACTTGTCTTCATTTTATTCCCAACTCTATATGATGAAAAGTTTACGTATAGGCAGCTTGAAAACAAAATGCTGAAAGTGGGGTTGCATGCCTTTAAGTCCAGCACTTGGAAGACAGAGGCAAGAGAATTATCACAACGTCCAGACTAGGATACTCTACACAGTGAGTTCTGGAGCAGTTAGACTTTATAGTTAGACTCTGCCTGAAGAAAGAAGAGAGAGGGTGAAGGAGAAAGAGGAACTCACGGTTTGTTTTTTTTTTAATCAGGAACATAATTCCCCAGTAACTAACGTACTACCAAAATGACAGCATGAAGGCTGAGTCACCATGACCTGACCACCTCTCAGTACTGTTCACTGGGATGAAGTTTCCAATTTATGACACATTTGACAATTTCAGACCGTATCATATGGTAATCCCTTACACCTAATTTAATTGTATTTGCTCTGTGACTTGTCTATCAACGTAGCCATTCATGCATGTAGTCATAACCCTATCATACTTTTTAAAGGTCATTCAGAACCTATTCCTTTCTGTGGTGTCACACTTCTGTCTTCATAGGCATAGTGGTATCTAGCTGAAGCTTGCACGGGCAATCTGGCTTGTCCTTGAGCATGTATGAGGTCCCTGGTACTATCAGAGATACACACAACAGGGCAGAGCTGGAAGTCAGCTCTAAATGATAGCAAGAAGGCTAGAGGAGAACCATAGTCAGTATTAACAAATGGCTAAGAAAAAAAATGTTACTGATATTAGGAAGAAAATAAAAACAGAGTCATGTTATAAAACATATCATGTCAGAGAAAACAATATTGGACTATGCCAAGGAAGATGTATCTCATAGAAGATGTGGCTTTTGGAGTATGTCTCAGTCAAGAAGGATGAAGAGAAACATCCATGTCAAGACCTGGAGGAGGACCAATCGGGTAGAAAGCACAGATACAAAAGTTCCAAGAGCTCCCATGACAGAAAGAAGCTCGGCAAAGGATCTCTTCTTGCCTTCTCTTCCTCATGAACATCACTGTCACCACCAGTAGCCTTGTGGCATATTTGATAACCAGTGCAGTTTTTTGGTAAATTGAATCCCTACATGCTAATTGTTATTGTTGGAAGTAGCACTTCGGAGACTTTGCCAGTTGCTCTCTAGACAAAGATAAACAACTCCGAGAACAATTTGGACACACAGAAGCCCCTGAGGCCTCCAGAAACAAGCGGACCCCAAACAGGAGTGTTCTGATCTTTCACTAACTTTGCAAGTCCAGAGAACAGGCTCAGGGTTCATCCAAAACAACCACTGGTTTCTTATGCTTCTCTTTAAACATCATAATTGGCAGGCTGTAGGCCAAAAAAATGTTAGTTTATCTTGTGTAAATGGTTTAAATATGTGTTTTAGCTTTAAAATGATCCAAAACCAACACATTGCATTGCTTTCAAGTGCCCTTTTGACCTGCCCTCAGTAGAAACCAGAATAATTTATAGTTATATAAGTAAAATGCCTCCATCTTTGGAGGGACTATTCTACCCTCCGAGATTCCAAGATCATGAGATAGGCCCTTTATTTTAAGTCAACCTTTTCTTTAGTTGTGAACTACAGAGCACATGTTTCAACCTTTAGTTTTATGTTTTTTTTAAAAAACCATGCCATGAATAATACCCAAAACATCAATATTAAACCAGATTCATATCATAACTGATGAAGAGAATGTTTGGATTGAGTCTGTGGTCAACAGCGCTTTTTTTCTAGTTTGTTCTACAAGTAGAGTACAATTGGACTAGGAAAATCCAAAATATTCCTAGAAGCAATTTAGCAGAATTTTAAAGTAGAGATTGTATGGGATGTAACCATTTAAATCCCAATATACCACAAGGAAATTTTTTTTCTTGGGAGTCAAGTCATATTTATGAAAAGCAAATTCTTTAAAGTACAAGAGCATTTCTCCGAATTCTCAGAATGTGACTTTTGCTCATACAAATATTGGTATACACAATCCTTTTATAATAGTAGTTCTAGAAATGTGAAAGAAATCATGTTGGAGACTGTTATGCTCCACCCAGCTCCTCTCAAGTTCCAGCACTCATATGTCAGCCTCCAGTTATCATGACAAATACCTGAAATAAATCCACTTTAAAATAGGTTTGTTTTTCCTCCTGATCTCACAAAGTTTGGACCATTGGTTTGGATATGTGGTGGCATGATACACTACAGCAGGAGCATGGCCATGTGTGAATGAGAAAAGGAAACTGACCAGGGACTCTATGAACTTGGAGATTGCATCCTCCTCGGTAAGCTAAGCCCCATGTTCTAAAGGTCCCATACTTCCCAACAGAGCCATAGAATGAGGACCAAGGCTTAGTGCATGGCTCTTTCAGGGATCTTTAAGAGCCAAGCGATGCATGTGTGTGTGTGTGTGTGTGTGTGTGTGTGTGTGTGTGTGTGTGTGTGTGAGAGAGAGAGAGAGAGAGAGAGAGAGAGAGAAAGCTTTCCTTACCTTGACTTCTGTTATTTTAACAGCCAGCAACCGTGACTGTCTTTGGCAGCTCTTGGGCTTATAGAGCCATTTTGCCCACTTTGCTGGGAACTGAAGGTTCTTGATAGTTACAGCTACACTCTCTACTCCCCAGGAGAGGCTTCTGGGCCAACCAGGAGCTGAAACTGAAGTATAACATCCAGGTACAAATTGGAAGACATATGGTTCATAAATATGATCAAAATACGTCCCATACATGTATGAAGATGTCACAATGACAAATATTATTATGTATTATTAATATATGCTAATACAGACTAAATTCAATAAGACTGTTAAGAGAACTATTTATCATTATAGCATCATTTATAATTATTTATAATTACTTTCAAGATTACCATTATTGGTGTTCTTCGTTTCTTTGAATTACTACTTGATGTCACCTTTTCTGTTTAATAATGTCTGTATTTTGCTTTTGGTTTTGAAGGATTTTTTTTTTTTTTGCTAACCATATTTTTTTTTGTTTGTTTTTTTCTTGTTGTTGTTTTTGTTTTTTTGTTTTTTATAGATTTTCTCGCCATATTCTAAACTGTTTTGGTTTTTCTTTCATTTCCTTTTTAAAAATTTATTTTATTTTAAATTGTGTGTGTGTGTGTGTATACACATTGGGGTTTTGGTAACTTTGGAGACCAGAGGAGTCTGATCTCTTGGAGCTGGAGTTACATAGACAGGTTAAGTGGGTAAGCACTACAGTTGTGAGCTGCCTGACATGGGTGATGGGAAATGAGCTTGAGTTCTGAACAGTAATACACAGTTAACTGCTGAGCCATTTCTCCAGCCCTTCTTTTTTCCTGTTTAAAAAAAAAAAAGAGCCGGGCAGTGGTGGCACATGCCTTTAATTCCAGCACTTGGAAGGCAGAGGCAGGCAGATTTCTGAGTTCGAGGCTAGCCTGGTCTACAGAGTGAGTTCCAGGACAGCCAGGGCTACACAGAGAAACCCTGTCTCGAAAAACCAAAAAAAGAAAAAAAAGAAAAAAGAAAAGAAAGAAAGAAAGAAAAAAGAAATCAACTCTTGATCTTCTTCAGCTTCACTGGCCAGAGGACTATGTTTCTGTAGCGGCTTGCATGATTTCTCTCTGTTTTTCATGTGTTTTCTTGCCTATGTTATATCTAAGTATGGAATTTTTGTGCTTATCCTAATTAGGATTCATTGAGTTCTTGTTGTTTGGGGTAATTTTTGCATTATGTTTGGTAGTAGCCTTTTTTTTTTTTTTTTTTTAGAGTGGAGGTGTACGTTGGGTTCTACAGAACCCTTGTGGGATGCTGCAGGTACTGGGGCCCTGCCTGGAACTGTCCCCTTCTTGTATTCTATCTCCTCCTGTATTTACTCCCTTATCTGATTCTCTCAAAGGTCCGTTCATAGCCTACCATCTGCATACACTACTTGTCACAGGACTTGGGTCTTGTCATGTAAGATCTGAGGCGACATTCGTCTGCTCTAATCCGTTCATCTGGCAGATGTTTAACCTAGTCTTCTAATCACCAAATACTTTTGAGAGCCTATTTATTGTGTGCTACAGAAACTTAGGTCTCTAGGCAAGTGGGAATGGCAGAGTTCTTTTTGTTTTGTTTTGTTTTTCAAGACAGGGTTTCTCTGTGTAGCCCTGGCTGTCCTGGAACTCACTCTGTAGACAAGGCTGGCCTCGAACTCAGAAATCCTTCTGCCTCTGGGTGGCAGAGTTCTTGAGCTCAGGGTCCAGGTTGTCTTTGGCTCAGGTTGATCTGGAAGTCTAAAGGAGAGCATTACCAAGGGTGAGTGTGCATTTCAGGGTACATCTTAGACAGTACTAATCAGCACTCTGGAAGCCGGAAAATAAGGAAAACTAATGAATATCCGTTGGAAAGTTATTTTGATCACCCAAACTAATTGAACAAACCCTTTCCTCCCCAACTTGCATTTTGGTTGTGGTTGTTTTGTTGTAGCAGTGGAAATCATAACTAAGACAGATGGCCTGGGGCCTCACCGTCCTATCTGAGTACATATGCTCAATAATGCCCCTAAGCCTCTAGAATCTTCTTTTACTACTACTACCCTGGGAGAGAGTAAATCTTTATGACATAAATTTTTAGAGACACTTAAGATCCAATGGCTGAAGGAAATTTCAGTTTCAGATAGAATTAAGGTTACTGACTAAATGATCTTTTAAACAAAATTTTACATTTATTTATTTAATGCATATGGATGGGTTTTTTTGCATCTATGTCTGTGAATAACATGCATGCCCCGTGCCTGCAGAGACCAGAAGAATGTGATGAGTCTCCTGGAACTAGAGATACAGATGGTTGTGAGCCTACCATGTAAGTAGCAATTGCTTTTATCAACAGATCCATTTCTACAGCCTGAAATGATGACACTTTAAATTATTGAAATATAAAAGACTATGGATAGAATACTTGCATGTATTAAAGGAAGATAGTAAAGGGTCTTGGCCAAAAACAGTTTAAGGAATGAAGGCTTTGTTTGGATTCATAGTTTGAGGGTACGGTCCATCATGTTGGAGTGAGAGAAATAGTCTTTTGTTTTTAATCAAAGTTATCCCAGCAAGTACTCATACTTTCTTAGCCTCTCCCTTTGCACCAATTTTCGGGTCACCTTAGATTGTGAGGGCAACCTCTCACCAGTGAAATGAGACACACCATCTATGTCAGGTATAAAAGACCGGTGCCCTCTTAGCTCCTGTGTTTCTTCTAGTCTGGTTTAGGTCTTGGGGCCCCATTTTTACAAAAAGGATTGCCTAGAGTCACCTTGATCATGTGTTCCTTTGTGCAACAGTGAGACTGTTGTTTTTAACAGTGGGGAAGGCATGGGGCCACTGGTCACATTCTCCCCACAGTGAGGAAGCAGGAAGAGATAGGTACTGGGACTCAGACCACTTTCTCCTTGTTATTTGGGTCAAGATCTCAGCAAGTGGTACCCACCCATTTAAGGTGAGCCTTCCTTAATTAGTCTGATCTAGAAACTCCATCACAATCATACAGAAATTTATCTCCTAGGTGATTCTAAATCCCATCACATTGACAATCAATATTCACTAACACAGATGTTATGTTTCACTTTAGTAATGTAAGAGTCTGAAAGTCACTTAAGGAAGACCCTGGACTCAGATAGTAAACAAAGACAAAGAGCATTTATTCTGCAGAAACAACCAGAATGTGGGGGTCAACCATTTTTCAAAATGTCAACTATAGACAAAGGCCTGCAGGCCTTCTTATAGGGAACCAGGGGGACTGTCTAGAAGAATTAGGTAATCTAAAATTTTGTTGGTGGGTGTTTGGGGCTCACAGATGATCAGTGGTCTACATTCCTATGTCACAAACATTTAATCATAGGGTGAGATAGGGTTGCCCAGCACAGAAAGCCCATTCTGAGATAAGGTATTTCCCCATTTTTGTGGTTATCCCTAGGCTGTTCTTTGGAAGGGGATTTTATGACCTTGTTTCTGGAGTTTATGGTTGGTTCCTGGACTGGTGCCTATGGCCTTCTTTTCAAAATCAGGCTTGGTTCTTAAATGGAGACAAATGGGCTTTATGTTGTCCTTGCAGTACCAGGTTTCTGAGCAAAGTGATAACCAAATAATTTGATTCATGAATCTGGAGTTCAGGAAACTATACCTATGTTGTATGTCTATCTAAGAGCCATAAATAACAGCTCATATTAAAAGCCGTGAGACTAAAAGGAAGAGTTACGAAGTAAGAAGAAAGTGTCAGGGAAGGACATGGAAAAGCATCCCTGTCATAAAACTTGGAAAGTGGAGGCAGGATGATCAGGCCTTTAAGATCATCTGCTGCTAGCTAGGGGCTTCAAGGCCACCTTGACCTTTGTGAAATCTTGTCTCAAAGAATCAGCTTATGAAAAGAAGTGTCACTGGGCAGTGGTAATGCCCACCTTTAATCCCTACTTCCTGAGGCAGAGGCAGGTGGATCTCTGTGAGTCCCCAGGCCAGCCTGGTCTACAAAACAAGTCCAGATCAGCCACAGCTTTTACACAGAGAAACCCTGTCTTGAAAAACAAAACAAAACAAACAACAAATAAAATAAAAAGAAAGGAAAGAAAGAAAAAAGAAGTGTCAAAAAGTTTAGCACATATTCCCCTCAGTGAGCCAAAAAATAAAATAAAAACAAAAGCATAATAAAAAGGAAATAAAAACCATATATTGTTAGTGACTGTTCTGGCATAACAGGAACATTAAGAAATTATGTACATATGTATGCATCTGTGTTACACTTCTAGCCACTTTTGGCTGAGCCATCAGTTAATCCAGATTCCAAATGCTGGGAGCAGAACACCACCATCGCATTCAGGTGCGTTCTTGTGACGCTATACAATATCCATTGAAAGAACTGTTCTGGGATGTAATGTACCTCAGACCACCAAGAGTGCAGCTGAGGCTCAGCCAGGAGAGACCACTGAGATGTTCCCAGCACACAAAGGGAACACATATGTGAACTAAGAGATTTTACCTGGCTGAATATCAGAGCAATGCCCCAAATAGTAGGAGATGAATGTAGTGAGTCTGCAGACTTCGACTTCCTATGAGTGACCTCTTCTTGGAAGCCCTGTTGGGCTCTAGGAAAATGTCTACCTGAAGATGGAGACATGCTAAACCATACATACCACACAAGCCCATTTGAGACCTTTGCTCATTCTCCTTACATAACCAAAGTGAAATACACCAGGGTTGAGTATCTCAGAGCTCTATTTTGGGAGGCTGTGGAATCTGTAAGAGGTGGGGTCTAACTGGTAGAATCAGGTCACTGGGGCTTGCCTTTGACTGGCCCTTTGACTGGCTTACCCTTCCCTGGTCCTGGTACTTTTTGCTTGCTGGATCACTGCCTCATGCTCCTACCTGTATCCTTGCCTCACCGTGATGGGTAAAGATCACTCTGAAACCACCGGTCAAAATAAACCTCTCCCTGATTAAGTTGTTTCTCACAGGAATTTGTCACTGCAGTGCATGAGTAGCTAATACGGGGCATGTAGACTCCTAGAGGTTACTTTTGATTTATGAGGATTCCTCAGTTTACTGATGTGGAAGCTTTGTGGTGGACATCAGATCTTTTCTTCTTCTGAGGTATTCATTGACTGCTACAGATCCCCTTTAAGTACTGCTTTCATGATATCCCACAAGTTTGGTAAGTTATGTTTTCATTTGGTTTAAAAATTTTTGAGGTTTATTCTTTGATCCTTGTGTTTTTCAGAAGTGTGCTTTTTACTCTACAAATATACTAGGATTGGTTGGCAAGAAATTCTATCTGTTATTGGCATCTAACTTAATTCAGCATTGGTCTGAGAGCAGTAATGGTATAATTTTTATTCTTTTAAATTTGTTAAAACATGTTTTATGATGTAGAATGTACTTGCCTTCATGGATTTTCTATTTGAGCATGAGTAAATGAATTAGTATTGTTTGACAACGTAACCTATGGATAGAAACTTCTTGTAAGTGACTGATGGTGTGGTTGGACTTAACTATATACTTTTTTACTTTCTGTCCACTGGATCTGTCTATTGTTGAGATAGGGCTATTGAAGTCTCCACTACAATAAAGAATGTGTCTAGTCTCTGGGTGTTCTAGAAGAGTGTGCTTCACATATCTTCATTGCCTGTTGTTAGATGCATACACATTAAAGGTTATTGGGGCTAGAGATATAGCTCGGTTGGTAGTATGGTACGTAGTGTACACAAAAACCTGAGATCGGTCTCCAGGACCACATAAACTAAACATGGTGGTACATGCCTATAATCAGAGAATCAAGTTCAAGGTTATCCTGGGGCTACAGAGTAAGTTCCAGGCTGGACTGGGCTATATGAGACCCTGCTTTTTAATAATAATAATAATAATAATAATAATAATAATAATAATAATAATAATTAATAATAATAATAGATAGGAGTTAGAAGATAAAAGATGGGTCAGCAGAGGGCTTGGCTTTGATTCTAGCACCTATTTAGTGGCTCAAACCATCTGTAACTCCAGTTCCTGCAGATCCAGTGCACTCTTCTGACCTTCCTAGGTACCAGGCACACATGTGGCATACAAACATACGTCAAGAAAAACACTTATACACACAAAATAAATAAATCCAAAAAATAAACTTAAAAAGGAGCATAATTACAATGTTCATTGTTTATCAGGGTGCACCCCTCTCCATCCCTGATAACTCTCCTGATAGGTCTGTGCTGTGTGAAGTTACTGCACTGCTTCTCTTTCTTGACTCGTGTGATCATAGTGTAGCTCTCAGTACCCATCCCCCTCCCCGTGCCTTTATGAGGTGCTTTGGATGGAGCCCAACATGTCAGACAAGAGCTCTGCCATTCCTCTGTCCTGTTCCCACTATGGACATATGCAGCTTTATATGTATAATGCACACAGACAGCATATATCTGTGTCTTAGGCTTTCACAATCTTTGCCTTTCTATGGGTGTATTCAGGGCATGATTTAAAGAGACAGTGCTCTCACTGGAGTAATAACTACTGTATTTGCTTTCTGCTTGCTGTCCTTGGTCATTTTTCTATCTTTCTCTTCCATACTTTTCCTACATTGTGATTCTTGATTTAAAAAGAAACCCTTAATTCCATTTTCTCTCTCTTCTTTTCACATAACTTATGCATTCATAGACTTTTCCTTAAATGAGATTGCCTTAGAGTTGGCAGTGTGTATTCATAGCTAACCCAAGTCTTTGCAGGTAGTCCTGTATTATTCCATGTGTAAATATAGTAATAAAATATTCCCAATTTCTCTCTTCTGATACTTGTATCACTCCTTTATTGTGTTCTTAGATGCAACCAACTATATTGCCATTGCTGTATTGTAAGAACTGTTATCTTGAATAACAATTAAGAATTAGAAAACTCACAAAGCCAGGCATGATGAGTCACACCAGTAATCCTAACACTCTGGAGGCCAAAGCAGGATGTTTATCAAGTCTAAGGCCATCCTGACCTATATATAATAGATTTTGGTTTTGACTTTTTTGGAACAGGATCTCAGGTAGCCTAAGCTAGCTTCAAACTTGTGGTGTAGCCAAGCGTTCCTTGAACTTCTGATCCTTCTATTTCTACCCCTTAAATGCCTTACAGATTTGTCTTCCCATGCCCAGCTGTGGGTTACAGTTTAAGAATTTTCATCTAAAAATACATCCTTTACTTTTATTTAATGCACAGTAATTGTGTATTGCCATGGGGTACAGCATGGCATTTCAGCATACAGGTAGATCAGGGTACTGGCACATCCATCACCCCAAGCTTGCATCTTTCTGTTTTAGTCATCACAATCCTCTTAGCTCTCTTGAGCTTTGTCATTGACCATCATCAGCTGCAGTTACCTTCCTGTGGTAAAGAATGTGGGAAGCTATTTCTCTTATCCAACGGCACCCTTGTTTTTGAGGTTTCTGGAATCAATCACTAATTAAGAAAATTATCAGGCTGGAGAGATGGCTCAGCAGTTAAGAGCACTGGCTGCTCTTTCAGAGTTCCTGAGTTCAATTCCCAGCAACCACATTGTGGCTCAAAACAATCTGTAATGGGATCTGATGCCCTCTTCTGGTGTGTTGGAAGATAGCAGCAGTGTACTCATACATTAAATAAATCTTAATAAAAGAAAAGAAAGTTAGTTATCTATGCTTTCTTGATCCCCGAACATCTTGGCAACTGATGCTGATCCTGGTTAGGGATTGCCCTGCATGTAATGCAAAGAAGACAAAAAGTCTCTGGAGTCAATCAACTCTAGGCTACAGCTTGTTATGAAAAGTGGAAAGCCTGTGCTAGGATACAAACAGACTCTGAAGATGATCAGACAAGGCAAATCGAAATTGATTATCCTTGCCAATGATGGCCCAGCTCTGAGGAAGTCTGAGGTCAAATATCATGCCACATTGGCTAAAACTGGTGCCCATCACTAGAGTGGCAATAATATTGAATTGGGCACAGCTTGTAGAAAATACTGTGGAGTACTATGGAGTACTATCATTGACTCAGGTGATTCTGGTATTATTAGAAGTCTGCCAGAACAGACTTCTGAGAAGTAAACCAGGAAAGCTTCCTTAAATAGAACTTTGCCAGAGCTACTTAAGGAAGAAAGGAAGGAAGGAAGGAAGGAAGGAAGGAAGGAAGGAAGGAAAGAAGGAAACGGTTTGCAACCTTACCCACAGCCCAATCTGATAGAGGCATTTTCTCAGTTGAGATTCTTCCTCTCAGACATCTCTAGCTTGTGTCAATTTGACATAACAGCCAGCACCAGAAGCTTCCCAGAGTCTGAAGATTCAGACTCAATCTGTAGTGAGACTCTGCCTAAAGTACAGACTAGACATGCCCACAAACCTGCACAGGCCTAAAAAGATTTATTGAACTTTCAGCTTGTTTATGTTTGTTGTTTTCTTGTTTGTCATGCAGAGGAGAGAACCTGAGCACACCCCGCCACTACCCCCCAGCCACATTCAGGTTCTAATTGCTGCTAGGATCATGTGGCAAGTCACTTCCCTCCCAAACTAGAGACCAGAAGTCCCTTATTTTACTCAGAGACACTGGAAAAATGCTAACATATAAAGACTATTATAAGCAGCTAAGATTGAGAACAATAGTCCATTCATCCCCCAAATCTTGTGGAATGTAAAAGATCAAGGTAGCCACCTTGTGGTTGCTGGGAATTGAATGCAGGACCTATGGAAGACTAGTCAGTGCTCTTAACCACTGAGCCATCTCTCCAGCCCCAAATGATCATGATTTTGATTCCACCAAACTTTGAATAGTAGCAGAAGTTGGGGTTGGTAAGTCCAGAGAAAAATCAAATTAAAAAGATTACTTTTTCTAAAGTATTTTTTTTTTTTTAGTATGTACTGTATATATGTGAGGGTAGGTATGTGTGGCAGGAAGCTTGTGTGGAGGTCAGAGCACAATCCCAGAATGCAGTTCTCTCCTTCCATCTGGGATGCAGATCAGGTCATTGGGCTTCCATAGGACACACTTCAACCTGCTGAGCCATCTCACTGACACACAACTTTTACAAAACTTTATTTGTATTTTATTTAGTTAGAGTGTGTGTTTGTGTGTGTATGTGTGCCTGCTCATGTATTTCACAGCATTATACACACCCCTACAGAAGTCAAAGGTCAAATCTTGGGACTATGCTCTCTTTTTCCACCATGGGTTCCAGAGATCAAATTTAAATGGCCATGCTTGCCCTGCAAACTTTGATTTGGTGAGCTATTTCATCAGCAAGGAGGAAGACTTTTGTTTTGTTTTGTTTTGTTTTGTTTTGTTTTTCGAGACAGGGTTTCTCTGTGTAGCCCTGGCTGTCCTGGAACTCACTCTGTAGACCAGGCTGGCCTCGAACTCAGAAATCCACCTGTCTCTGCCTCCCAAGTGCTGGGATTAAAGGCATGCGCCACCACTGCCCGGCAAGGAGGAAGACTTTAATGCTTAGTGCTAGTCATTATTTTCTGTTTCCAATACCCTACCCCTCAGAATCAGGCCAAATGAAACTCTAAGTTAATTTTGCAAAGAAAGAAGTGAGAACTGACTTTATACAGGAGGCTGTGCATATGGACCTAGAAAGTACAAGGGAAACAAACAAACAAACAAACAACAACAACAACAAAAAGAAAAGAAAAAGAAAAAAGGAAAGAAGGAAGGGGTGGGCAGAAAGAGGAGAAGAAACTGCAGGGAACTTACCAGTCTTCGGGTAGAAAGAGGTAGCCAGAGGAGATCCTGTTTCTGACAGGATGGTTTGCTTCTGATGTACAAATCTAAGATGTAACAGGTGATGTTATTTGTGCCTGTACCCTTACCATTTTCTAGGTAGATGAAGAGGGATAAGGAGTTCAAGGCCAGTGTCTTACAAGAGACCATGACACAAAGGAACAAACAGTAGGGGAGACAATGCCTGAGCTGAGCATCTTATGCCACCAGAGAAAATGTCCAGTGCCAGGATTGGGTTACATCTTGTTAAGGCATTGGCTGGAAGTCTCCCCTGGAGCCCCTCAAACATTACAGGCCAATGATTGTTCTCCACAACCTGATGGTAAGGCCCTATTGATGAAGACAAGACTGAAGTATGTCTTTAAACACGGTGGAGCCTATTGACTAGTATTGATGGTACTGGGAAGTTCTCTGCATGTTACCACAGGTAAAAGGGAATCATTAATATCACCCAGCTACAAACCTTTCCAGTGACCTATTATAGCAACCTGCCTGTAAGATATTCTGGTGCAATAGAAGAAATGTTCTACTAGTTATGGAAGCAGACAATACCCACCTTTGGATTTAAGGTCCACTCCATGAGATGTTTCTCAAACTTGACACCAATAAAATGGCCAAGAACCTGAGCCTAGATATGTTGTGGGTCTAAAAAGAAATCCTAATACTATTTATTATTTTGCTAAAGGAACATAGCAATAAAATGACTGCTAAAAAAAAATACCCGAAGATCAGCGCCTTGCTCAGCCTCATTGGAGAAGCTTGTTCTTGCAGTAGATGGGAACTAGCATGGAGACCCACAACTGGACAGTGTACAGAGTATAAGGTATTGGATCCTTAGACCTAAGTGGTAAGTATCAATCAACCCCCCCCTCCAAGGCTCATATATATGGAAGATTGTAAGAGCCAGAGGTAATGGTTGACTTCAAGGAAACAGTCTTTCAGGCACACCAGGAGAGATGCATACATGAACTTACAGAGACTGTGGCAGTGTGCACAAGTGTTGCACAGGTTCAAACTAGAAGGGGTCCCAGAACTGGGAGGAGGAAGTAGATATGGGGTCCCACCCCTAGCCAAGGAGCTATCTGTAACTGATAACCACTGGCAAGGAGACAATCAGTTTTCCCCAACGGAGTGTCACAGGGTATATCAACCCCATTCCAGAACAGGTCCCATGCTCAGGACTAATTGACCAATACAAAATAAACTCAATGGTGCTTTTGTAAACTTTCTGTCTCATTTTGTTTTGTTTGGGCATTTTCCCCCTTGAGTTTTGTTTGTTCATTTTGATTTTTTGGGAAAAAAAAAAAGACTATTAGGCTCTTCACAGTTTGGGTTTTTAGATTTATTTATTTATTTTATGTATATGAGTACACTGTAGCTGACTGTCTCAGACACCCTAGAAGAAGGTACCAGATCCAATTACAGATGGTTGTGAGCCACCATGTTGTTATGGGGAATTGAACTCAGGACCTCTGGAAGAGCAGTCAGTGCTCTAACCGCTGAGCCATCTCTACAGCCCCAGTTTTTTAGTTTGTGTTCTTGCAATTTTCTATGACCTTTGAAATTCTTTCCAAATAAAAAATTTAAACTTTTTATTGATTCTTTTTTCTGACATCATGCACCCCAATCTTACTCATTTCCCTGTCCCTTGGTATCTACAGTCTAACCGTGCAACCTCTCCCTGAAAAATAAAATATGATAATTTTTTTTTTTAAAAAAAAGAAACAAACAACAAAAGAGATCTTGTTGTGGAAGCTGTAGTGTGTAGTCACACAGTATGCCCTTTTGATCACATATCGCTACTTACAAATGTTCTTAGCAATAAGTCATTGGTCTGGTTTGAGGCCTCTGGCTTGTGCTACACTTCAATACTGGATCCTCATGGGGACTCCTCTCAGATATCCTATTGTTGCCTTATATCACGGAGATCCTGCAGCTTTTGTTCTGCAAGAGCAGCCCTTTCACACACTCCAGCAGATGGTAGATGAGGTAAATGTTGGGTGGGCAAAATTAAAACTCTGGATCTGGGCATGGGTGGTAGCTGCGTTGGTCAATCCACCAACTCTCTTATACTGGCACCACCAAGGCAAGGTCTCCAGCACTGCCTAGGCTAGCTCACCCAATGCTGCAGCCAGCAAGGAGTAGAGTAATCTCTCCTGCTTTCACGTCCGTGGGCCAGCTCACTGGCATCCCACACACACCAGAGTCAGCTCTATTATGCTGCCCAGGTGAGGTACAGGGATGGCTCTCCCAAGTGCTGCAGCTGGTGAGGGGCAGGGCTAGCTCTCACATTCTCATGGTCTCATGATCTTGCCTGCTACAGGTGAAGGGGTGGGAGGCATCTCTCCCTTGCCCAAGCCACCCTACAGCAGATGAGGGGTGGGGCCAGCTCTTCTGAGCGTGGTGCCTAGCAAGGGGCGGGGCCAGTTTAGTACAGCGTCTCAGGTAGCAGTCTAGACCAGGAGCATCTACATGACCTTTGGTGGTAACATGGGCCTGGAACATCAACACAGACCCTGGTTGCTGAAGGGCAGGCCCTGGGCAGACCGATATGGTACCCAGCAGAAACATGGGGCCAGATATACCCCATGGCTTCAGGTAGCAGCACAGGCCACTCAGATTAGCATGTTGTCATCCCCAACACCCCTCTACCACGGCACTGCACTCAGAGATCCACATGGTCTCCAGTAGTGGTCCAGATCATGGACAGACGCTAGGCCTTTGAAGGTAACTCAGGCCACAGACATTGACACAGACCCCAGATGTAGAAGAACTATGAACCCAGACATGGCCTTTGGTGACAGTCCCCAGGCCCTCACCATGGCCTCCTCATATGTTTTTCACCACCACTGAGTCTCCAGTTCCATCTTCCTCTACACTGTACAAACCTCGTGGCTCCTCTTTCTCTTCCATCTCTTACCTCGTCCTTCATCTTTCTCATCTGTCCATCACACATTCACCTATCATAGTGGCACTAAAGGCAGGTGCTTGAGTGTCTGTCTCCAGGTAGCCCAGGTGAGCAGGACCTGTTGTTTCTGGTTTTGTTTCTTAATTTTTGTTTTGTTTGTTTATTTGTTTGGTTGGCTGTTTGGTTTGTGTTGAAAGAGAGGAAGAGAAAAAAGCATAAAGTTGCGAACATAGGAAATGGGAAGGATCTGGGAGGGGTTGAGGAAGGGGTAAAATGTGGTCAAAATATATTGTATAAAAATCAACAACAAGTAAACAGAAGTTAAAATAAAAGAACAAATAGATATGAGGGCATGGTACACAGAAGTTTAACTCTTCTTCCCCGAAATGTTCCGAGAGCGGTGCTCTCAAATCCCTTCTGGGTCTCGTTCTAGAATTTGAAATCTTCCAAACAAGTTTCCAAATCCATGCTTTTGATCAAGCTCACTTCCCAGAATTTGGTCCTAGCCTTTTCCAATTACAGAATATGAATCAGAAACATAGTTGATGATTCTGAAAAATAAAACTTAATATGATGCTTTGTGCTTAGAGAAATGAGTGTGCTATGAAGTGCTCGTCTGGTGCATTCCACAGTAATCGCCATGAATTCAGCAGGAAGTAATTAGATTTCCTTTGAAAGAGAGAAAACACATCTCACATCACACA